>JAJOOR010008094.1:2500-76140 GCA_036250505.1 Solanum acaule
GGCAGCTCCAAGATGTTGCCTGGTAGGACTATGCATATACCTATACAACATACTAATAGAAAACATAATATCAGGACGAGTATGTGTTAGGTAGTTCAAACCTCCAATAAAGTTTCTGTAGTGACTAGGATCAGTGAGATTTGTGCCATCTTCAAGTTGAAATTTTTCATTTGCATTCATGGGTGTGGCAGTCGTTTACAATTATGCATACCGAACTTGAACAAGAGGTCGTTTGCATACTTCGTTTGAGAAACAAAAATACCATCCTCTACCTGTTTCACTTGAGACCAAGAAAGTATTGCAAAATACCTAAATCTGACATTTCAAATTCCTTCATCATGCAAGATTTAAATTCAGCAACTAAAGTTTCACATAACCCCATATAGATCAAGTCATCCACATAGAGATAAACTACCAAAAAATCACTTGTACCTTGTTTCTTTACATATAATGTAGGCTCATTCTCGCTCCTTTCAAATCCATTCCTTAGGAAGTACGAGTCAATTTTGTTGTACCATGCACATGGCGCTTGTTTTAGCCCATAAAGAGCCTTCTTGAGCTTGTATACTTTGTACTCATTGCCACTAATAGCAAAACCCTCAGGTTGGGAAACATAAACTTTCTCTTCCAGATCCCCATTTAAGAATGCAGATTTAACATCAAATTGATAAATGGGATTGCTCAATTTAGCAGCCAAAGATAAGAGTATTCTCACCGTTTCAAAGCGAACGACAAGTGAAAACGTCTCATCGTAATCAATACCTTGATGTTGTGCATATCCTTTAGCTATAAGCCTTGATTTGTATCATTGTATGCTCCCATCTGCATGAAGCTTAATTTTGAACACCCATTTGAGTCCAATGGGTACATTTCCTTTCAGTAGATTCACCAATTCCATGTTTGATTCTGCTCAATTGCTTGCACCGCTTCTATCATTGTATTTTTCCATTCTTGACTTTCTACAGCTTCCTTGAAACAACTGGGTTCAGTAACATACAAAGAAAAAGAACAATTTTCATAAATATCCCTTAACGATCTGAATTTTGCTGGTGGAGTCTCACTAAAAGAATCACTTGAAGAAGAACTGCTACCACTTCCTTGGGGGGTTAAGCCGTGATCACGTGCTAGAGTAGAGGTTCTTGATTGATGAGTAGCACAACTGCTACTTGTTGGAGAAGAGCTGGATGCGTTCCCTGGAACATAAACTGCTGTAGGTTCTTGCTCAAAAGCTTCATCAGTAGGTGGCAATTTAATATTTGAAATAACATTCTCAGAATCAAAGTTCCAGCTAGCATCTTCATTAAACATGACATTTCTACTGATCCTATTTTTTCCACTCAATGGATTATATAGATTATAAGCTTGGGATTGTGTGCTATATCTAACAAAGATACATTTCTTTGATTTTTCATCAAGCTTATATCTAGCTTGGGAATTCACCAAAGAATAAGCTATACATCCAAAGACACGTAAGTGGATTACTTGGGCTTGTTACCTCTCCATGTTTCATATGGTGTTTGATTAAGAACAACCTTGGTGGGTGAAATGTTCAGCATGACAACAGTAGCAACAACTTCAGCCTAAAAATATTTTGGTACACCTCTAGCTTACATCATGCTTCTACCCATTTCAACGACTATCTGATTCTTTTGTTCGGCAACACCATTCTGCTACGGAGTATATGGTGTTGTGAGCTCTCTGTGAATACCATTTTCCTCGCAATAGGTGTTGAATTCATTTGATATAAATTCACCACCTCTATCTATTCGAAGAGTCTTAATTATACAACCACTTTGTCTCTCAACAAAAGACTTATATTTCTTGAAATTCTCAAATGTTTCTGATTTGAATTTCAAGAAATTTACCCAACTTATTCGACTATAGTCACCCGTAAAAAGCAAAAAATATCAACTTCCACCTAAGGACTCATCATAGGACCACATAGATTAGCATGCACCAATTCAAGACAAACAAATGCTCTCCAAGACTTACCTACAGGAAATGAATTTCTATTTTTCTTCCCATACACACATCCTTCACAAAATTCAAGAACATCAATTCTCGGCAAATGCCACAAATTAGCTTTCGTATTGCCTTTGGTAATTAATGCAAAACTTTTAACATCAGAAACTTCAAGAGGAAACATTCTATTTTGAGTCATCTGAATGTCAAAAATTTTGTTTCCTGAATTATTATCTTGAATGCTACACAAATTCTCATCAAACAAAATAGAATATCCACAATTCATCAGTTGCCCAAACAAGGAACATACTACACATCATGGAGAAGTTTGACATTACCATGAGATGTTTTTAGAGTGATTGTGCCTTTCCCATCGACTGTCATTGCCTTGTCATTTCCAAGACGAATTTCTGACTTCTTCGATTCATCAAATTCTTCGAATAGTGACCTTCTACCCGTTATGTGGTTGGAGCAACCACTATCAATGATCCATACATCATTTGAACCAACATCTATTGAGGAGTGAGCCATGAACAGATTACCCTCATCTTGTTGTTGCTCAGTGAAATTGGCATATTGTTGTTCATCCTTCTGTTTAGTCCAGCAATTAGCTTCCTTGTGCCCCATTTTTCTGCAATAGTGGCACTGAATATTTCTCTTGAATTGCCGGTGCTCACCACCAAACTGAGCTCGTTCTCTGCCACGACCTTGCCCATGGAAACTACCTCTGCCTCCATATCCTCTGGCATTTGAAACTTCTGATTTTCCTTTGAAAGAAGAATCCCCCTTGATCTGAAATCCCTTCTCTTCCCCCTTTTCTAGAGAAGCATTCAGCCTATCCTCATAAACCTACAATGAACTCATCAATTCATAAAAATAATTAGATAAATCACGGGAATCTTCAATAGCACCTACGACATGATCAAATATTTTATTAAGACTTCTGAAAACTTTAGAAACTATGGTTTCATCAGTAATTTTGTCACCGTATGCCTTCACATGATTAACAATTGCACTCACTCGAGATAAGTAGCTTTGCACAAATTCACTACTTTTCATGGATGAATTTTCGAAATCACGTCAGAGTGATTGGAGTTTAACAGTCATTACCTTTGTTGAGCCGTGGAATTCTTTTTCAAAATATCCCATGCATACTTTGAGGTTTCTGCAACAACAATTATGGAAAAAATTGAGTCATGCATCGCTTGCTGGATGTAAAATAGAGCCTGGGAGTCCTTTTTGTTCTACCACAACCTTTGTGCTTCAACTTCCTCAGCAAAGCCCTTCTCCACTAAATCCCACAATTCTTGAGACTTGAACAAAGTCTTCATCTTTATGTTCCAAAATTTGTATCTATCCCCATTAAAGATGAGAATTAGTTGTTGAGATGTGGTAAATGCTCCATTGGTAGCCATTCTTTGCCCTCAATTGTCACTTTCTTCTTGCTACTGATTTGCTCTCAGTTTGACCTAACCTATCTCTAATACCAATTTTGTTGGAGAATAAAGAAAGAAGAGACAATGTATAAGAAGATAAAAGAAGAGTTGCAGAGAACTTTCACGTTATATTTTTGATATTTTAAATAAAATACATAGGACACTTTAAATATGAATTAAGACTCAACCACCTAAGATAAACATGACCTACTAACTTAACCACAACCTTATCCACTAATCTAAATATTAACAACTAACAGAAGATATGCTTTGACTCAACTAGGACTCCTAACAAACGTGTTACTCTGCCAACTAAATAGGAACCTCTAATTACGTTTGAATCAATATCCAACACGGTAAGATCTAGATGTCTAGATCTGAATACACATCTAAATATTAAGATGCTGTCTCTAGATCGGAACGCTGAATGATTAAGATTGTTTGTTTTCAAGATTTGATTGTGCATATAAATTTGAACACTATATCATTAAAATGTTTTATAAATGTCATTCAACAAAATAATATTATATTTTAATAGAAAATAACATTTTGAATGTTTGTACTTGATTAAAAAAATTAACTATCTAATATGCAAAAAACCATGTTGAAACTCCATTACTTTTTGCCAGATAAAATTTTTTACATTAAAGTTCCAACTTTCAACTGTTTTTTTAATATCTTCTTGAAATCCTAAAGGCCAAATCAGTAAGAAGAAAACTCGGCTAAAACTAAACAAAAATGAAAACTCACGGAGGTATTTCTTTTGTTTTATTTAAGTGAAGCAATATCGATTTAATTGGGTATCTTTTTCATTCTTGACCAATATTTCTAAAATAAGTTCATTAGAGTTTCATTGCTTATTTCCAAATAACATAGTTTTAATCTAGAAAATGGGAGTTCTGACTATTTTATTTCAACTTCATATATATGACTTTTTGTTTCAAGTTTCAACTATGCATATGAGATTTACCGATATGTTTGACAATTCACTGAAATTGTTTGATTTTAGTGCTTAGACTAGAAGTTTCACCACAAGCAAATGATCCTTTCAAAATTCTAAGTCTAAGAGAAAGTATAATTTTAATTGAAATTTAGATAGAGAGGATCTGGATAGAGAGGGAGAGTCAGAAACATGTCGATTGCTGTGTGATAGGGAGAGGCAGAGTACAACGTGATAAATTCATTGAATACAACATATAAATGAGTCTAAATGGTGTTAAGACTCTTATGTAGATTCATTTAGATTATCTTAGATTCATTAAGAGTCATTTAAAAAAAATAAACAAACAGACTTAACGGGATGAATCTGAATGATTAGAATTCAAACCCTTAAAAACAAATGCACTTAATGGGATAAATCTAAATTATAAAGATTCAGCTGAGGAGTCTGCTAGACTTGTAATTTGAGAATTGGTTAAATTGCATGTTGTGCTATTGTCCATTATTTCATATAGGGGTACTCAGTTCACCTCTAAATTTTTGAGATCGTTTCAGAAAGGTCTTTGTAATTTGGTTAAGTTTAGCATAACTATTCATCCATAGATGGATGGTTAGGTGAACAGACTATTCAGACTTTGGAAGATACATTGAGAGCTTGTGTGATTGATTTTAAAGTTAATTAGTCATTTTTCTTTGATTGAGTTTTCTTATAATAATTGTTGTAACTCAAGTATTCAGATGGCTTCATTTTAGGCTCTCTATGGTAGGAGGTGTAGGTCTTCTATTAGTTGGTTTAAAGTTTGTGAGGTGGCTTTGATAGGGCCAGAGTTAGATCATGAGGCCATGAAGAAGGTTTGACTTATTAGAGATAGGTTGAGAACAACCCAGGGTATATAGAAATCTTATGTAGATGAGAGGATGAGAGAGATTGAATATGCTATTGATTATTGGCTTTGCTTGAAAACATCACCCAGAGGTGATGAGGTTGGGTAAGAAAGGGAAGCTCCGTCCCCTTCATGTAGGCCCATATTAGATTTTGAGGCGTTTTGGTAATGTAGCTTAGAATTGGATTTTTCTTTAGATTTAACATCAGTGCATCTAGTATTTCATGTGTCCTTATTGAAGAAATGCATTGGTGACCCGACTTCATTCATTCCTTTAGAAAGTGTTGGTGTTAAGGAAAGCCTCTATTACGAGGATGTCCTAGTTAAGATTCTTGACCATCAGGTTTGTAAGCTTAGAAATAAAGAAGTTGCTTCAGTAAAATTCCTTTGGAGAAACCAGTTAATTAAGGATGCTACTTAGGAAGCCGAAGCTCATATGACGTCCAAGTATCCTCCATCTCTTTCCTTCCAGTTCAGTTTCAACTTGAGGTAATACTTCCTCCTTATTACTCTTTCAGTATCATGTGTTTTAGCTATTCTCATGTCTAAGTATGTACGCATGTTTATGAAATCTATTTTAAATTTCAGGTTTTATTCAGAGTCGGTCATTCTTTCAGTTTTCTACATTTAGCTTTTAGGATTGGTTTGTAGATCTTTCCCTACTCTTTCCATGCCTAATTGGACCCAGTTTGAGTTTCCAAGGGGGAGGTATTGTAAGACCTGATCAGAAGTGCCTAGCTCAGACTAAATCAAGATAAGTGCATAAAATTTCCGAAGTTTAAAGATTTTGGGTTTTACAAACCCTATTTAAGTGTAGTATATGGAACCATTACTCATGGAAGAATTCATAGTGGATACTTAGGATTTCAAGATTTTTGGGTCAGGGTTTACGAAGGGTCTTTACAGGTCGTGGAAGGTTATACGAGCCGTAGTCCTGATCATAGATCAAGTTTAGAAAGTTGGAAATTTGACTTGCATAGGTCAAAAGGAATTACTGATCATGGATGTATGTAAGGGTTGTGGGAAAGCCTCGTGAACTAAAGTCCTGAAGCCCTAGACATTCCCAAACATAATTCTACGACTTGATTGTATAAATCATGTACAAGACTTCGAGTCATTTATTAGGTTTCGTAGTTCATTCTTTAGAGACTTGGTAATTTTAGTATTTGGTATTCTACGAGACCAATACGAGTCGTAGAACAGTCTATGAGTTTTAGACTTCGTTCGTGGTTCAAGTTTAGAAACTCTGGAATTCCATTTGATTTCCATGGATAGGCTTCTACAGTCCGTAAAGGGAAATACAATCTGTAGATGGGCCTTGTAGGGTTTTTCGACAATTTTTAATCAAGGATAATTGGTTCTTCCCACTCTTTTAATTCCTATATGATATCATTTTGGGCTAATCTAAGAGGGTTTAAATAATTCCTAAATACCCTAACCTCCCCATTCACTCTTATTCTCTCAAATCAAGTTTCTTCTCTCCCAAGTTTTCTCCCAAGGCAAGAACAAGGATCCAAGTTCCAAGTCCTTTCTCCCAAGATCAAAGCTAGGGTTTTGATCAAGGTATCTGAGAACTTCATCAATGGGTCTCTCTTCATCCATTGACTCCCAAAGAAGCCCTAATTTCTTCAAGCTATGAATTCTCAAATATAGTGTTTCATGATTTCTTCATGTGTTCTTATTGAATTTTGATTTCTTCTTCATGATTGATCTTGATTCCATATTTTCAATGAGAATTTTATAAACCTACGACAGGAAAATATTTTTATGATCATAATTATGCTATTTTCACATGCATGTCTCAAATTATTAGAATTTCCTGATTTATGATGCTTCAGAATAAGTTATCTCCCAGTATATATGATTATCATGACTTAGATTTTTTTGATATCATCTTTCAGATCATTTTTGATTATCATAATTTATGATCTACTTAGTATTTTATCAAATGATCAGTATGATCCAATAGTACATATTATTATTGTTTTGAGATTTAACACATGTTTTTGTTGGAAGTTTACTTAGCACCGAGTGGGCCTAGATATGAAGGCTCACTCTTTAGTTGAGGCATGTGAACTTAAGTATCAAACCCTTTGTCCTAGAACTACGTGTCCTATAGGTTATGTCTCAAACATGCATTATCTAGTGGATCCACCTTAGCTCAAATATCATAGTCCTTACTTTGACAAGTAGGACACTCTCTTTTCGGTATGGGAGTAGAACACTGAACTTCATGTAGTAGCTCAAATGGTTTATGTTGGTAATTAGTATACCTCCCACAAATCAATATGTTTTTAGATGTTCCATGACCTTGTACTATGTGTATTTTAGATTAGATCATTAGCTTCATGTTATGTTTACTTGTTCATTGCATCAACATGTTTTACAAACTTATCATGTTCTATGCATTTCCTCCTACTCAGTACATTCCAAGTACTGACCACATACTTTTCTGGCTATATTGTTTGATAATATAGGTTCTTATGCACATCCTTTATGCCGCAGTTAGTACAAACTCTGATCAGCATGATACATCCTCATGTTTCAAGAACAACATATTATGACTTTCTCTAGTACTTTCTTTATAGTTTCAGAAAAATCAGAGTTAGCTAGGGACTTGTCCTAGTAACTTGTTATGAGTAGAGACTTTCAAACATATAGTAGATTTCCGCGTATGTGTTTTGTACAATACTCTCTCTCTCTCTCCTATGATATGTTAGACTATTTTAGACTTGATTTAACTTTTTCAGTTTATTCAGTCTATTTGTGCTTCTTAGTGTCATCCTGTATCATGAGGTCAACTCGGGGTTACTTGTGGCTCTAAGCACCGTGTCATATCTAGGAGGTAGTTTTAGGTGTGACAATTAGATATGTGGCTGATTCTTATTACAAATGTTGTTAACTAACTTGAAAATAAAATATTTAAGTTTACTTACATGTCTAAGAAAGAAGATTCCATTTTGTAAAAAATAACAATAGTAAAGAAAAGGAGACCAAAAAAGAGGAATCTTTTTTAAAGACAAAAAGAAAAAGAAAAAAACTATAAATGAAAGAAATATAATGAAAGGGAATAATGGAAATAAAATAGAAGTTCATAAAAAAAGAAAAGTGAAGAAATGTTAGCTTGGTTTTTTATGGGAAACAAACAATTAGGAGGACACACTTTCGGGGACACTTGTGCGATTTCCAGGAATAAAACCCTAAAATTAGGGTTGTTTTGCTTTCTTCCACTTTTTTGAAGTTTAATATACCAACTCATCTCTATTTTCCACATTGTTGTTGATTTGTTATATCTGTATACATAGCATCTAGGAGGAGTTTTAACATGGCCCTTATAATTGAGGACGATGGTATCCACTTTTTCCTGAAGATTTTACATGGCCCTATCTATGAAGCCTCTACTATTTAAATATAGGTGTTGGGACCAGACCAACGACAACCTAACTTAAACTACTAAAGCTATAAAAGTCTAGAGTAATCTGAAAAGCAAGGAGGCCTCACCAAAAGATGATGACTAGTTATATGATATCAATGAAACACATGTTGATGATCTTGAATACCTGTATCTGCATCATGAAATGACGTAGTGTCGAATGATGTCAGTACATGGAATGTACGGTATGTAATAAAGATGAATGAAAAAGATAACTGAATCGAAGGACTGAAAATAATTTAACTGTAGTAAAGCATAAAGTTTGAGTTTTCTTAACTCTTACCCAATATTGGTACTTAATACTACTCCTAAAATATAGATATGCATGCTCATATAAAATACTCACTAAGTTGAGATAATACCCAATGGACCCCTTTGAAGGGTTTACTAAACTTTACTTTATCTCTCTCAGATGCTTATGAAAACTCTTTCTGCTTTCTTGAAATAATACTTTATTTCTAAATTTAAAAATAATACATTTGGGATTGTTAATGTTCCCTTAAAACTCTTCTCAAAATAATGCATTAAAATTACTCTTGGACTCTCTTTGAATACCAAAATCAATACATGGAATAATTGCATAAAGGCTTCAACAAAAATCTCAATGTAACACCCCGTATTCGAAAAAAGGGAAGTGAAGCAATTTTGGGAAGCTAAAGGTGCCAGCCACGGAGCCAACCACGGCTCATGGGTAGAACCACGAACCATAGTGTGGTTTGTGGTTTGGTCACCAACAGTGTCTGGCGAGGCTTAGACCCACGGCCTGACCAACGAACCGTTGGTTAGACCACGGTCCGTGGTTGGAGGCTCGTGGTTCGATGGGCCCAGAACCATGTCTCTGATTAGGGCAACGGTCCACCAGGACGAGCCGTAGGTCAGTCTACTTCTGTCAATTGGGGTCCGTAGGTGGTGAGTCGCCAGCTAAGTTAAGGGTTAGTAGGGTCTTTTCCTAATTATTTTATTCCTATACTACGCCATTTTACCCTTCATTACGACCCCTATATAAGTGTTTTCAACCCCCAAATTAGACCATTCAAGTCATTCTTCCAAAATCACAAAAGAAGATCAATTCTCCTCTCCAAAATATTTCTCTCTCTAGAAACTTGAAGAAGAAGAAGGGTTCAACCTAGGGTTTCAAGGCAACCTTTCATTTTCACCATTGAAGATTAGCATTTGGCTTCAAGGTATAAAAGTTTTCATCCATGAATTCTTTCCATTCATGGAGTTCCTGAATTCCTCTATTTCAAAGTTAGAATTCCCCAATTGAGTTAGGGTTTTCTTCAATTGTCATGGGTTTTCTTCATTATTGATTTAAATGATTGAATTATGATCAATTATGCATGAATTGATGAAGTACTATGATTTTATGATGATTTTTCATGAAACCATGTAATCCCCATGTTTTCAAGCTATGAATCATATGATGTGGGATTTTGACTATAAAGGAAGAGTTTTATGAAATTAAGCATGTATTGCTAGATTTACATGAATTTATGATGAAATCCATATCTAACCCTTGTTTTCTAAGTATTGATGATTGAAAGTGGGTTTGAACCTTGAAAGGTAAATTATGGATTTATGCATTTTCTTATGAAATCTATGTAAATGTTTTAAGGATGCTTTGAGAGTAAAGTATCAATAATGATGATCATGATGTGTTATTGAAAGGATTTTCTCATATACACATTATTAGCAAGTTGTGAAAGGTTTTCTCACATATTAAGGATTCTAAGGTTGAAAGGTTTTCTCACCTAATTGAATCAAAGATTAATATCTATCCTAATGAACCTAGCTTGGATTGGTTATTGAAAGATACCTTTCCATGGATGATGACTTAGCTTGGATTGAAAAGATCACGTGCCTTTCCATGGATAATAAGAACAAGAAGAATTGACTATTCCATGGGATTTATGCTTAGCACCGAGAGGATATTGAAATGGAAGCTCTCCCATTAGTAGAGGCCGAGTTTCTAGTAGCAATCTCTTATCCCTTACCTATGTGCCCCCATAGGATGATTGTCTAGATAGACATTAGCTAGTGGATCCACTTTAGCTCACATTTATGGTCCTTACCTTGGCAAGTAAGACAACCCTTTTCGGTGTGGGAGACACCGGGGGATCATGTTATAGCTCACATGGTTTCTATGTCGGTTAAGGCTAATTCCCCACATTAATAATGAACTAAGGTTACTTCAAGAAGCATCACATATGTGTTAAAAGGCTTTAAGTGATGTTAGCTTGCATTGACCATGGTTTTATGACTTATGTTTTCTAACCCTTTTATGTCATGTTTTAGCTTGGTCAATTGCATGCCATGAAATGTCCCTTTTAGCATGTTTTAAATGTTTTATGCATAGCTATCATACTTGGTACATTGTTTTGTACTAACACATATTCTTGCCTACATTTTCCCAAATGTAGGGTCCAACAGTCAGGTTTCTCAGTTTCGTGGCTAGTGGTTGATTTTGAGGTTCTCGAGCTTTGGTGAGTCTTCATGCTTCGAGGAAGGTTTTCATTGTTCTAGTTTCCTTATTGTATATCATTTTTGGACATGGTGTATGGGATAGGCCCAATTTCATTCTATTGTACTAGATAGATATATTGAAACAAGTGTTTTAGACTTCCGCTTTTCTTTTATAAAACTATTGAACTTGGACTATTGTTTTACTTCTATTGTTCTATTTCTTATGTTATGAAAGCTAAGTGGCTTGTCTGAGGTCCTTTGGGATTCTATACGCCATGTTACATCTAGGGGGTACCCTTGGGTCATGACACTCAAATATTAAGGATTCATGTGATAATATAAACATGAAAAAGAATTCAAGAAGTCAAATACATAAAGTATCATAATCACAATACTCAAGAATCATGACTCAAAAGAAGAACACAAACCAAATTCGGAAAGTCATGGAACTTTGGGTAGAACCCTAGATTAACTCTTTATTGACTGAATTTAAATATAGAGCTTTAGGAAGAACTTAGTCCAACACTATAAGTAGACTTACATACCTGGAAGAATAATATTTTTGGAGAAACTTTGAAGAACTTGAAGAAGACGTTTGGAAACCCTTGCTTTCTCCTCTTGGATCCTTGCTCCAAGTCTTGGCCACATTAATGAGAGTGTTAGTGGTCAAATATTATGAAAGGGACCTTAATTAGGTGTAGAGAGTCGGAGTTTAGACTTAGATGGGGTGGGAAAGACTAAATTGACCCTATTAACAACTGTTACAATTGTCAACGAGAGGCAACTACAGTCTACGGACCGTACTGTCCACTCAAGGTTCCCACTACTAGAGACCAACTTTGAGTCACTCTCTATGAACCCCATCCTATGGGTCATAGAGTTTCCTACACCCCATAGTGCCCTCTAATAAAACCTCTAGTACAAAATTCTTGAAGTCCATAACACTTTCCACGAATGGACAACTATAGTCCGTAGGTCCCTTTACGAGCCATCCTAGCTAATTGTAAAGAACTATACTAGGCTTAACTTTTTGAGGATTGACTACAAGCTAAAAAATATGGTACATTGGTCCTTCTACGCCCGTACAAGCCATCCGTAAAAACTCAAGATGTCAAAATTTCACTAAGTCTGGAAACCCAACTACGAGCCTCCTCTAAGGACCATACATCTTCCTATGGTCCGTCCTAGTGATCCATGGAAAATCATCTAGGACTTGACATTTTCAAATTTTCATCTCAACTTCTACAACCCCCATCTATGGACCACATGTCTTTCTATAGACCGTAGGTGGTCTCATCCAAACTGGCACCGGTAACTTTTCTACAACTTTTTAAATTTCCAACTCACTTACCAATTTCCAAGGTGTTACAATATCTCCCTCTTGGGAAAAATCATCCTCAAATGAGATCCAATTAGGCATAAAAGGAGGGTAGGGAAAGATCTAATCAATCCAAAACAATTGTAATAACACACAACAACATGCAAAATTCTTAAAACTAAGGGAAGGACTAATTCTAGACTAAATCTCGAAGTAAGAACTGAGTGCATGGATATGCATACACATAGAAAAAATAATAATGGATGAAATAGATGAATTTGAATGATTACCTAGGAAGACTTAATAGATTGAACTGATGAATTGGAGGTAAATAGGTGAGGGTATCTAGCTTTCATATCCTCTTCGGCATCCTATGTGGCCTCTTCAACAAACTGATTCTTTCCATAGGACTTTGACTGATGCAACTTCTTTGGTCCTCAACTTGTAAACTTGTTGATCAATGAATTGAACTGAAACTTCTTGTTATGACAATTTGTCTTCCATAATAATACTCTTAGTAGGCACAATGAGTGAAGGATCGCCCAAGCACTTCTTAAGCATAGAGATACTAATTAAATACTGGATGGACAACTGTTAAACCTGATGGTAACTCTAACTCATAAGCCATGTTACCAGTCCTTTTTAATATCTTGTAGGGGATAAATATTGTGGACTGAGCTTCCCTTTGTTACAAAACCTCATAACATCATTCATAGGTGAAACCTCAGATAGCCATTCATCTACATGAAACTCCAAATCTCTTCTTTAATATCGATAAAGGATTTATGGTAACTGGTGTTGTAAGCAAACTCTATGAAAGGCATGTGGGCATCCTAAAATAACACAAGCTCTCAACATATCCTCTAGGGTTTGAATTGTGCATTCTACTTATCCATTCGTTTGAGGATGAAAAATGGTACTAATGTTTACCTTCAAACCCAAACCTTTCTGAAATGTCTTCCAAAATTAGGTGGTAATTGAGCATTCCTATCTAAAATAATGGACACAGGAACTTCATGAAGTTGGACTACCACATGGATGTTCAATCTAGCATATTTCTCTACTGAATCTTTAGTCTTCATCGGCAAGAAATGGGCTGATTTAGTCATTTAATCTACAATCACCTAAATTGATTCATGTTGTCTGTGAGATCGTGATAACCTAGTAATAAAGTCCATACTAATCCTCTCCCATTTCCATTGTGGAAGGGCTATGTTCTGAGCCATACCACATGGTGTTTGGTGCTCAACCTTGTCTTGTTTGGCAATTTAGAAATTTAGCAATGAAACATGTAATACACCTCTTCATTCCACTCCACTAATAGACTCCTCTCAAGTCGTGGTATATATTTGTATAACCTGAACAAAATGAAATGCATGGAACTATTAGCTTCTTCCATGATTCTTTCTTGGAGATCATTTACCTTTGGAACACACAACCTACCTTGATACCTCAACACATCATCTCTCCCTTGTTCAAAAGCCACCACCTTATACTTATGAACACTTCCCTTTAACTCAAGTAAGATGAAGTCTCTGTCTTACTTGTCCTTCACTTCCACCACAAGGGATGATTCAGCCCCATTCATTACAACAACCCAACCTTCACTAGAGTCTACCAAACAAACTTCCAAATGTGTAAGTCTGTGCACTTCCTTCGTAACCGCTTTCCTTCCTTCCTCAACATGAGAAATACTTCCCATGGACAACCTGCTAAGGGTATGAGCAATAACATTAACCTTACCTGAGTGGTAGAGAATACTCATGTCATAATCCTTAAGTAATTCTTGCCACCTCCTCTACCTAAGATTAAACTCCTTCTGACTAAAAAATATACTGAAGGCTTTTGTGGTTAGTAAAAACATCCACATGTATGCCATAAAGATAGTGACGCCATATCTTGAGAGTGAACACCATTGTTGCCAACTCGAGATCACGAGTCGGATAATTCCTTTTATGGATTTTAAGATATCTAGAGGCATAAGTTATAATTTACCGTTTCACATCAATACACAACCAAGCTCAACTTTGGACGCATCATAATAGACAATAAAATCTTGTGTGCCCTCTTGTAAGGTCAACAATGGAGCAATAGTCAATCAAGTTTTCAATTCTTGAAAGCTTTTCTCACAAACCTCACACTATTGAAACTTAGCTTTCTTTTGAGTAAACTTAGTCAATGGGGATGAAATAGATGAGAACCTCTCGATGAACCTTCTGTAGTAACCCGCCAAACCCAAGAAACTTCTTTTGTCAGTTGGGGATGTGGGTCTAGGGTAATTTTGTACTGCCTCAACTTTCTAAGTGTCAACTAGAATACCTTTGCCAGATACTATATGGCCTAAGAATGCCACAGATTCAATAAAAAATTCACACTTCAAAAACTTGGCAAATAACTCCCGATCCTTGAGAGTTTGGAGGACTATTCTAAGATGATCGACTTAGTCCTCTTTATTTCTAGAGTAAATCGGGATGTCATCAATGAACAAAATAACAAACATATCCAGTGTACTGCTTAAAAACTCTGTTCATAAGATGCTTAAATATTGCAGGAGCGCTCTTCAAACCAAAGAACAAGACAAGGAACTCATAGTGACCATCATGGGTTCTGAAAGTTTATTTTGGATTGTCACTTTCCCTTACTCTTAACTAATGATAGACGAATCTAAGGTCAATCTTTGAGAAATATGTGGCACCTTGAAGTTGGCCGAATAGGTCATTGATTCTGAGAAGAGGGTACTTAGTGCCCGTTTGGATTGACTTATTTTAGGCGCTTTTAAGCCAAAATAGATTTTAAGCAGTGTTGAAGTGTTTGGGTAAAGTTAAAAAGTGCTTATAAGCACTTATTTTAAAGCAAAAATAACAAAAATAAGCCAAAAGCCATAAGTTAGAAATCCTAACTTATGGCTTTTGGCTTATAAGTCATAAGCCAAAAGCCAATCCAAACAGACCCTTGTTCTTTATGGTGACCTTGTTAAACCGACGATAATCAATTCACATCCTATGGAACCACTTTATTTCACATGAATAAGACCAGGGCACCCCAAGGTGAAACACTTAGTCAGATAAAATCCTCATCAAGGAGATCTTTCAACTTATGTTTTAACTCTTTTAAATTAGCTTGATCCATTCTGTATGGAGGAATAGAGATGGGTTGGGTATCTAGAAGGACGTAAATTCCAAAGTCTATCTCCCTTTAAGGAGGGAGTCCATGAATATCATCGAAAAAGACTTTAGGGAACTCATTTTCAACTTGAACTGGCTGAAGAGATGGTGTCTCAACACTAAAGTCATTGGCTCTGACTAAGTGATATATGCACCCCTTGGAGACTAACTTTCTGACCTTAAGGTATGAGATGAAACAACCTCTAGGCACTGTTGGGTTACCTTTCCACTCTTATTAAGGCTCGTTATGCAACTAAAACTTGACTATTCGGGTCCTACTATTGATTGAGGCATAATAACCATATATCCAATCCATGCCTAGAATGACATCAAAATCCACCATGTCTAATTTGACTAAATCAACCATAGTGTATTTATGATAGATGGAGATGGTACAATTTAAATAGACTCTTTATGCTAGAATAGACTCACCAACAGGTGTGGAGACATTGAAAGGCTCAAGAAGTCGTGAGGGACAAGTCCCAAACCTTATGACTACATAAGGAGTCACAAAAGACAAGCTGACACTTGGATCAAGTAATGCATAAAAATCAATAGCAAAGATGTTAAGCATACGAATGAAAATATCTGGCTATTTCTCCTGATCCTAACAACTGGACATAGCATACAGACAGTTTGTAACCCCATCTGTTCTTGAAATAGAACCCCTTTGTGCAACTCTATTTCATGGACATACTAAAGAAGATTGGACCCTATTGTGCCCATTGCCTTACTTTTCCTTAGGGAATTCACTTAAAATTGACCCATCTGACCACATCTAAAGCACCAATTCATGTCATAATGACACTCTCCTGGATGGCTCCTACTACACTTAGCACAAAGTGGGTTTTGAGTAGGCCCTTGTGCCATACTGCTCTGCGATTGAGAAACCTAAGCTTTGACACTCTGAGAATTCTATAACCTCTGTTCTTTTAAGTTTCTTAGTGCAGGCGCACTAGCCGATGATGGAGAAGGTCCAATTGACCTTTTTTGGAAAAAAAGTACCTATTGTCATTCCCACCCTTCTACTGACTATACTCATGACCTACTGCTTTTACCCTTTTTTTCTGATACTACTATTTATCCCTTAGCTTGATAACACCATGAGACCGGAGACATCTATATCATTGATCAAGAGTGCAACTTTGCATTCCTTCTTTACATGCTTATCTAACCCAGAGATAAACTTCCTCAGTTTGGACCTTATGCTTGAGACCATCTCTAGAGCATATTGAGACAGTTGCAAAAACTTGAGGTCATACTCCTTCACCTTTAGCTCCCTTGCTTTAGGTTTACAAACTCTTCTGCCTTAGCCTATCTCAACTCTTAGGGAAATAAGTAATCTAGGAAGGCCTCCTCGAACTCATCCCAATTAATTTCCCTTGCATATTCACCATGGCTCTTCTCCCACTGTTCATACCAAATATGTTCGCTTTGTGATGTTTAACTCCTTCAATCTGGGTATCATGCATTGCATTGAGAATTTTCCACATCTCATCAATAAAATTCTGAGGATCCTCTTCTACCTTGGACCCTGTGAATACTGAAGGATTCATCCTCAAGAAATCTCTTATCCTTGTTGCAGCAGGCAACTCTTGGGAACTGGAGTAAGTGCTTATGGTTCCCTAATTGCCTGATCGAGTAACTATCAACTAAGTGAGCATCTAAATAGCTCCCTTAAACTCTGACTCTAAAGTAGGAGTAGGCTGTGGAGTAGGTGTTGGAGGAACCCTTGCAGTGCTAGCAGGTACATTTTGTGTCCCAACACTTATGCCCTAATCAATTTCGCGAGTTCCATTTTTTGTCTCAATTCTAGTTGGTGGAGGAAGATCACTAGCAGTGGCTCCAGTAGGAACCTCGGTACTAGCAACATTACAGTGGTGGTAATTTTAGTAGGCTTGATCTTCAATATGTGAATGTACAAATTAGAAGAAAACTTTGATAGAGTTAATCTCCATAACATGAATTAGAGTATGAAAGAAGGGTAGTATATCCTAGTGTCATGTAGCCGCCCTATTATTGATGTGGCATGCTTCACATCGATAAAAAGGATGCCACTAGACACGACTTGTAACACCTTAGATTCAAAAGATAGGAAGTTGCAACTTTTCAGGATTTGGTGCCAGTACCAACAGAGCCACCAACGTCCTGTGGACTGACACACGGTCTGTAGGTAGCTCCGTGGGTGACCAGAACAACTTTTTCAAAAGTGTCAAGTTCCAGTACTTTTATATAGTTCACAAGGATGGTTCGTTGTCCTATCCACGAGTTGTAGGTAGATCCTATAGGTGAGTCTAAGACTTAGAGAAATTTCAGAGTCAAAAGTTAAGACCCGCGTTCGAGATGTACAACTAGTAGGTGGACCCATGGATCGTATATGGGTCTATCATTGGGAATCCAAAATCAGTGGTCTTGGATCTCACCCTTGATCAACTAGGACGGTCCGTGATCTGACCAATGGACCGTAGGTCTTGTCATTGGTGAGGTCGGTAGTTATTTTTTAAGGGCTTTTGGATCTTTTCCTAAATATTCTAGCCCAATACTATGTCGTTTTACCCGCTATTAGAAACCCTATTTAAGGATTTTTACCCCTAAAATCACCCTATTCAATTTATTCTCTTAAATTCCTAAAAGAAGAACAAGTTCATCCTCGCCAATATTTCTCTTTCTAGAAGCTTGAAGAAGAAGACGAGGGTTTCAAGATCGAGTCTCCAATTCACCATTTGTTGTGGGATTTGAACTCCAAGGTATGACAGTCTTCATGTATGGATCTCTTTCTTCCATAGATTTCCTAAATTCTCCAATTTACAAGTTAGAAATCTCCAATTGAAGTTAGGGTTTTCTTCTATGTCGTGGGTTCCTTTCTATGTTGACTCAATTGATTGTTTTATGAACTATTATGCATGAATTGAGACAATTCTATGATTTTACTATGAATCCCCATGAACCCATGTATAACCCATAATTTCTAAGCTAAGATGATATAATGTGGGTTTTGAACTATGGAAGATGAGTTTATGAAGATATGCATGTTCTTTATGAAAGTGATGAAAATGATTTAAGATTTCTTTGAGAGTGAAGCATATACGTTGTTGTTGTTGTTTTTGTGAAAGTATTTCTCACATACTACTCAATACATGCAAGTGAAAGGGTTTTCTCACATAAGGATTCTTAGAGTTGAAAGGTTTTCTCAACTAGCTTTGAATCAAGTTTTAGGAGCTATTATAAATAAAGCTAGTTTGGATTGGCTATTTGATGTGCCTTCCCCGAGAGATAAGTCAAGTAAACAATTATGACTATTCCTTGGGATTTATGCTTAGCACCGAGAGGATATTGAGATGGAAGCTCTACCGTAGCTAGAGGCCAGGTTTCTAGTAGCAATCTCTTTATCACATACCTATGTGCCACCGATTGTCTTAGATAAATGATATTGTCTTAGATATACATTAGCTAGTGGGTCCACGTAAGCTAGAAGTAAGGTTCTTGCCTTGGCAAGTAAGGACACCCCTTTACGGTGTGGGGGCAGACACCGGATTCCATGTTATATCTCACATGGTGTTTATGTCGGTTAAGGCTAATTCCCACACTAATAATGAACTAAGGTTACTTCAAGAAGTTTCTCATAAGTGTTTAAAGATGAGTTTTACTTGCATTTGACCATGATTACTATGATGTTTTTTTTTTCTAACATATTTATTATGGTTTTAACTTGGTCTTTGCATGACATGAAAAATCCTTTTTAGAATGATTTTAATACTCTATCCATTGCTATCATACTTGGTACATCTTTTTCTAACACATACTCTTGCCTACATTGTTTCTCAAATATAGGGTCCGACGCTCTGATTTTGCATCCCCATGCCTAGTGGTCACTTTGGTTATATTGAGTAGTGGTGAGTCCTCATATTCCAAGGACCGACCCTTTGATTGCTTTTCGTATTAACTTTTCAGATGTTCTATGTGATGTCAGGGTTACGCCCCGATCACTTTTATGTAATAGATGGCTTTTAAGACTATGTAGACTTCTACTTTGTTTTACAAAACTCTTTATTCTATGAATTGTCTTTTAAAATCTATTGATTTTCTATACGCCATGTTACACCTAAGGTATACTTTGGGTCGTGACATGACTTCCTGGACACCCTAGGACACTTGATCTCTGACTATGATACCAAGTTTGTTTTGCCTCAAGCCTACACCCTAGACGTGACTGGCACTCGAAAACTATTGATGGGCCCCAAGTGAACCCTTGGCTTGACTGACTACTTAGCGGAAGACTAATTCAAGTGAACATAAGCTTAAAACTGAAGAAAACATTTAAATCAATTAACTAAATCTTAAAGTTCTCTGAAAATACTAAAGATAATTGATAAAGTTTTTCAAAGCATCTGAAAATGAATACTAAAAAGAATTTTTAAAATTTGCCTATCTATAAAGCCTCTATTATCTGAAGATAGATGCCGGGACAAAACCTACAATAAGTTTACTCAAACTACTAAAGCAATAAAAGTCTAGAGTCTTCCAAAAAGCAAGAAGGCCTCACCAAAAACAAAATGCATATTGATGATACTGAATATCTATATATGCAACATGAAATGGTGCAACATCGAATGACGTCAGTACATGGAATACACGGTAGGTAATAAAAGTGAATGAAATAGATAACTTAACTGAAGGACTAAAATAACTCAACTGAAGTAAAACATGAACATAAAGTAGAGATCATTTAAGCTTTACAGCATAAAATGCAATAACAACAAATACCTATTATATAAATATACATACTTTACTTTAGTAGGAAGTTCCTCTAACCGACAACCATCACTATGAGCCTCGTGATGATACACCGTCTTACCCATGGTTCTATAGATGTCTTATACCTTTTTGAGATACAGGCTTCTGATACGCTTAAATTACACCTTCCTAAAGAGGTATAAGCGATCGTTGTCAAATAAAGAACCCAAATTATAGGTTGGGGTCGATCCCACGAGGAATATGGTTTAGACTTAAACTTAACTCACTATTATATTCATTTAGTCAACTTATTTCTGAGACAAGTAAGTAAAAGGGGGGTTTTTGTGAAACAAATAACTAATTGTTATTTAAGTAACAAGTGAGCAAAATTCAAACTTTGTTGTTATCAATGAGAGAGAGAAACTAGGGTATATGTGTTCCCCATAAGGTCTTAACGCGGTAATGCTAATAACAATAATCCTTTCCTAATGTTTTACATGCAAAGTTGGTAAAATATATATTCCTAAGTGATTAGTCCTCCAAATAGGGAATTTCACTCCGCACCTTGGTCTGGCTACGTGTGTATAATTTACTAACCATTACCTTTACCTCAGATTAGACATCACATCAATATATGTCTTAGTTTTCACCCTTGCAACAATTGACATTAGACTATTAGATAGTATCACACTAAATCTTTGTTGATAATTGTTTTCTTATTAACTACCTCCTTGGTCCGACAAATAGGCAACAAGGCGAGTTCTAACGTTGGCCACCGTTAAAAAGACTTCTAAGAGAAAGTATTACCAATACATGCATCAACACTATTCAAGAATTACTTAGTTATTATTCATACGTTGTTAATTGCTCATGGTTCCCACAACCCTAGTTGTGAATTTAGCTACTCATACTTGAAAGTACACAATTCATGTATTTAGAAGAAGAATTCACGAACTTACGTATTGAGTAGAAGAAACCCGTAATCTCCAATTGAATTTCAAAACAAAAATCTTATAAACAGAAATCTGGAAATCAAATTGCCAAAGTTTGCAAGTTAATTCCCAATAAAATATCAAGAACTAAAAGTAAACAATAATGTCTAACCCCCAAAAACGACGTTTGCATACCCTATTTATAGAAAAACATGTCCTAAACAAAAAGAAAACAAAATAAAGAAATAAACTTCCTGGACGCGGCTTTGATCGATGACTTCGACTTACGGATCGTTTGTCGACCTATGGTCTATAGGTTCCCTCCGTTGGTCAACACTTAGACTTTTTCCTGTAGAGGCTGGAACCTTCACTCTCAGATACAATCAACGACGTGAAGAACGGACCGTAGGTTGACCTACGGTTAATGGGTCCTCTTCCGTGGCTCCACACATAGGAATTTCATCAGGTACTGGAACTTCAACTTCTCTGAATCATTCGATGGATGTGCAAGATGGCCCATGGGTCAACCTACGATCCGTCACTTGCATCTGTAGTTCCACACTTATTCAGATTTCCCTGATGCTACATCTACACCACCCATCGACGGATCGTAACTTGACATACGGTCCGTAGGTCACCTCTATGTGTGGATCCTTCTGTAGATTTTTAGCTGTCATCTCACACTTCCACGTCCAAGCCTATTTCGTGCAAATATAACACAAAAACATTAATTCCTAATACAATATGGCCCTAGACACACACAACTCATAAGTGAAATGTATCAAAAATACCGTAAACTCACGGTATATCAACACCCTCAACTTAAACTCGTTGTTTGTCCTCAAGCGACGCACTAAACTCTAAACAACACTTGTGTAGAAGCAGACATATAAACTTAAGCAATCACATGGCTATTTCAATCCATTTCATTTTCTCAGTGCAAATCGTTTCTCTTAGACTCATGAAGCTAACTCATGTGGATCAAGATATGACAAAGATCGACCAATAGACACCACACCATACACTTTTCATAATCACCAAGGTACCAACTTTCCGACAATGCAACTAGTGCCCTCACTTCAAACAAAATCCTTTCCACACAGAAGATATGAATTTTGAGTTTTAGGATTCATTCAACACTCATGCTCAGAAGTGACTTCAAGTACAGTTAGTGCTCAATACCATAGGCTTGCCCTTATTTTCACTGCTTAGACTCTCCAAACTAGTTGCTAGCATCACTATAGGACTTTCTTAGCTTGTAACGTAGACTCAGGGTCAGGTGTGGTACATTTGGGTACTTTTTGGTGACTTTCTGCCCTCCTTGACATTACACTGGCTTTTTACCTCTTTTCTCAACCTATTTTTGACATCCTTTCATTTTACTTTCTTTCCCTTGACTCTTTTCAACATGGATGTGACTTTCGACTTATTTTTCACTTTCTTCTCATTCTTTATTTATTTTTTTAGCACTTCTATTTATCATCTTTTTGCTTCTTTTGCACAAAGTCACATCCTCTTTATTTTCTATTTTTCTCTTCAACACACAACTCTTCTCATACCCCTTTTTATTCGGGTTCCTTTCTCATAGCCACCCTCAACTTATGTATTTTGCATGAGTTGAGGTGCACAAAATTCGATGTTGGACCAGGGCCAAGATCAAGGTAACTTTTTGAATTAGCCACCCTCAACTTAGGCTTTTGGCCTAAGTCAAGCTGCCATGTCCAAAGAGGGACCGGGGCAAAGACAATGATTTTAGGGAAGGTGAGTTAGGTGTATAAAAAGAAATGGTCTATTTTAAGGGTCAAACATTTGGATCAAAGGGAACATTGATTTAATTTGGTTTGATCTTTTTAGGCATTAGTGGACTTATTAGAACAAGGGCCATGATCACTTCCTAGCTTCTAGCCTACATTATCTTAGCAGGACCAATGGGGCAAGTTCTAGATTGGCACACAATTGTCCGAACATTCATACTTTCTCACTCACACTTGACACATTGTTTCATTATTAGATATTCAGATTACCCAGCTCAAGTTTTAGCTTAAGTTATGAAGTCAAATCGGTACCTATCATGTCACATTGAGAACCAGCACATTCGACTTATCAAGCCTACAGATCTAACATATTTCATCAATTTTGGACAATGATAATTTTTTTCATACTTCTTTTTATGCCATCATGCTTTCATTTTTCTACTTACTCCTACACATACATTCTTAAACATGCCGGTTCAACAGATATTAAAACAACCGCTTGGGGGAAAAGAACACAGGCAAGAAAACCCCAAGAGAGGATTATGAGTTGGGTTACTCAGAATTCACCCTATCACTCACAATCCATTTACCCCACCCCCATCAAAATAAAATGTGATTGTCCCCAATGCACAAAAAATAAAAAGCAAAGGATCGGGTAAAGCAAACTTGTGGCGCAAATGTGCCAAAGACCTCTCAACAAGCAGGTGGGTCCTACTTCATGGAGCCCGCTAGATCAACACCATCAGTAGCGCTCCCATCTACCATCTCAGCACCCTCAATAGTGCTATCATTAACTCTCACCGCACCATCAGTAGTGCTCACGCTGCTAGAGGCACCAACACCTATCTCCCTAGCCCACTCCTGTTGCATCTCCTCGTCAACTATGGATGCCCTCCGGGCTGCTTCAGTTTACCGGAACTCCCTCTTGCTAGCTCTCCCAGCCTCAGTGTCATCAGAAGTACGATCAGAGTGGTGGCTCTTCCCAACAGTACGGGTGGAATCTGGCTACGGTATACCATCTCCAAATAATGCACTCAACACTGTATCATCAAATGGTGCCGTAGCGGCGGACTCAGGCTCAGTCTCTGGTGGAGCTAGGAGGGAATCAAGGTCAACCTGAAGACTAGCTAAATCCTTCGGTAAAGTGGAAATATCAATGGTGGGGCCCGACCTCTCTAAGACGCACAACTCAAATGCATCCGGGTGCTGGTGAACGACTTGAACCTTACGGTCCATCATTTGCTCCATCCGCACCTCAGACTCAGCTATCAACCATTCCATCCATGGTTTCACATGCTAGAGCAGCGTGGCCATATGGGCCTCCAGCTTCTGGACACGGGATAGAGGCACGACAACAGACCTTGAGAAGGGAGTGGCTCTGGAGGAGCTAGGGGCCTGACTGGCAGCAGGAGATAGGGAAGTCGGGGCATCCTCTGTAGTGGCTAGAGGGACAGGATGATCATCCCGCATCTTCTCCACAGCTGCTACAAGGTCAGCTCCCAATGGTGGCACCTCAACCTGCGGCTCTCTGCGAGGTGCAGCTACATTGGCCTCATCCCAAATCAGGCCGATATTCAGGGTCTTGGTTGCCTGAACCAACCGGTCATAGTGCCAAACAGGTACTCCAGTATCCTTGCAAAGCTGGAAGATAAGGCATGTGAAAGGCAGGGTGGTGGCGGCCTTGTAGTCCCTCTCATGTATCTCCGCAATCAGCAAGCAGGCAAAGCCGACCTCGAACCCAACAACGAAGGCTGCAACCATAACTGCTCGGTCCCATGTGAGCACATTATTTGCCTGAGTAAAGGACACACAGTTCCACACCAGCAACTAGAAGAATTTGGCAATAAACGTCAGGGTTTCCTTCTTGATACCCAAGCTCGAGGTGTGGACCCACTCGATGCATTCTCCGTCTGTAGCAAGATGACGGACTAACAGCGCAAAAGAGACTCCCTCTGAACGGCATTCCTCTGAAATTCCCCACTCTAAATGATGTCCATTGGATAAACGAACTCGGCTGTGTTGATAGGGAGAGTGTGGCCTGGACCATAGAGGAACCTACGGAGAGTTGTCTCAGATATGTCGATTGAAAAACCCACGCACTAGTGTACCCGCGAGTACGTACTGGGCGGCGGGTTTGGCCCGTCTGTCGATAGATCCTCTGAGGGTGGCAGCATAGGAAGCATAGAACTCCCTAACTATCTCCTCACGGAAGGACCCTGGGCTACGGGCCATCCATTCGCACCTATGCTTCTAGAAGAGATCGTGGATGGCTGGCACGGTGTGGAGGCTACTTGTGAGAACCCGACGCTACTCTGTGATCAATCTGGCCATCTTTTCCTTTTCGTTCAACACACGAGCATCCCTATAGATCTGGAACTGGCCATTTACACCCTACCTATTAGGCTCGTCATGATTTGTTGGAGGGTAGGAACTAGGAGGTATGGGGACATCTCCCGTAATGTTTGCCTCAAAAGACGAGGCAGTGTATCCGCTGGGACTAGAGCCAGAGCAGGATACTGACTCAGAGCTAGCCGATGAACTGATCGGTGTGGACTGGAAAGCAGTGACCACATCGGGAATCACCGGTTGTGCTCGGTTCCTCGTGGTGCGAGGAGTAGTAGGGGAGGTCCTAGTGGTGGGAGGAATATAGTTAGTGTCCTCCGCGTCCTCCTCAATGATTAGGCATCGCAAAAGAGCGACAAATTTTGATTTTCTCTTAGCGGCATAGATCAGAGCTTTCTTTTGAGCCATAGTACCTGTTGAAGCTTTGTTAGTACCAAAACAAGCAAATAACACACTCGGAAATTTTTTTGGAACAAGAACCGAACCAAAATAAAAAATGAATTTGTTTTGGACAGTAGCAGAATTGTTCACCTACTGTGGGTACCTACGGTCCGTGGATGGACCTACAGTCTGTAGGTCCCCTCCGTAGGTCAATTTTCCCAGAAGTTAGGTCTCTGATGTGAACCACAGATGTGCAGATCGATTCATCGATGGATCAACAGACCGTAGTCTACCTCCGCTGTTCCACACTTGGTGACTATTTCATGTGCAACAGACCCAACGAATCTAACCTACGATCTGTGGACGGGGTCTCGTGGGTCAGGTCTGTGCTAGGTTTCAAACATGCCTCATTTTGTACTCATTATCTCAACAAATCAATTCATCAACCTAGGTCTAATCATGTATATCAACACAATATATGGTAGTTTGTCATCCTTAGGGTTTCGATTACTCACAATTTGACTTTTTAACATACCGAACTAGGAACCCTAAGTCAAAACTTCCATTTAGACCTTTTACACTGATTTAGTTAGTTTTAATAAACTACACACTCATATACCATCATACCAAGGGTTATTCTAGCATATAATTCAACATTTAACTCTAAAATTAACAACCCTAACAACCTAAGGTCAAGTTCCAACTTCGTGACTTCTTAATACAACAATGAACAATGAATTCAAAGTAAAGGTGAAGTCATTTACCTTTCAAGCAATTGAAGTGGGCGAGTGTGATGATGTAATAGGCTCCTTAGAACTTTTGTTATCCTTTGACATTGAAACTGGACTGAGAAATCTCTGTGAGGGGAAATTGGGGTGATTTTTGGGAGAGAAAAGGAGAATTATGGGAGAGGAGAGTGATATGGGGAATTAATATGGGAGTTTTGGTATTTGGAGGGGTTAGAAATGGTTAGGAGGGAATGTGGGTAGTGGGGGATGAATTTGAAATGAGGGGTGTTTTATTAAAAGGGGGTCCGGGTCGGGTTGGCAGAACCCTAGGTTTGGACCCACGAGACCCCGTCTACAGTCCGTGGGTCGACCTGAGGGTCGTAGGTCACTCAACACGTAAAAATGATTAGGACACATACCTGGGGTCTACGGATGCCATTCACGGTCCGTGGATGGAACCACGGACCATCGATGGGGTCTATAGATCTCTACACAACCTTTTTCTGCAGATTCAACTTTTCATCCCTGCACACGTAGTAACCATTAGGACTTTCTTTTTATATTTTCTGGACACTTTTTAGACACAGACCCTATTATATATCTAGCCAACACTAATACAAAAATAAAACACCTATCTAAAGAGTTACTGAAATTAAAATAAAAGAAAAAAAAACTCCTAAATTGAAAAGAAAAACCTATAGTTGGCTAGATTGTACATCTTGGGTTGCCTCCCAAGCAGCGCTTCATTTAACGTTGCAACACGATGCAGGCCCCTTGATTACTCAGACTTCATCAAGGTAATAGGCCTCAATCACTTCTTGCACACTCTCCAACTGCCCCATGTATTTGATCCTTTGCTCTTTCACCTTAAACCTTTTTCCCTCCCTGTTCTAGAGCTCGATCGCTCCATATGTTGAAACACTTGAGTGACTTTGAATGGCCCGGTCCACTTGGAGTTGAGCTTGCCAGGAAACAAGCGCAACCTTGAGTTGAATAGAAGCACCAGATCATCCACAACAAATTCACGCTTTTCAATCTTTTGATCATGATACTTCTTCATCTTTTCCTTGTACAAGGCTGAACTTTCATAAGCATTTAGGTGAAACTCATCAAGCTCATTCATTTCATTCACTCTTTGACTCGATGCGGCACCCCAATCCAAATTCAACTTCTTTAGCTCCCACATAACCTTATACTCTAGCTCTATTGGCAAATGGCACGACTTCCCATATACAAGTTGGTAGGGGGACATACCATCTTGAATGCGGTGCGATAGGCCCATAGAGCATCATCAAGCCTCCTTGACCAACCAGTTCTGTTTGCATTCACAATCTTTGCAAGGATTTGCTTTATCTCTCTGTTTGACACTTCACCTTGCCCACTAGATTGCAGATGGTAAGGAGTAGCTACATTGTGATGAACTCAATATTTCTCTAGCGATGCCTTGAACAACTTATTACAAAAGTGGGAACCTCCATGCTGATAATTGCCCTAGGAGTACCAAATCTGGAGCAGATACTCTTTTTCAGGAATGCGGTGACACTTTTCCCTTCATTGTTTTAAAGCGCAATTGCTTCCACCTATTTCGACACATAATCAACCGAAACAAGAATATACTTCATCCCACGTGAACTCATAAATGCACCCATGAAATCAAGGCCGCATACATTAAACAACTCAATCACCAATATCGAATTCATAGGTAGCTCTTGCCTCTTTGAAATTCCTCCTTCTCTTTGGCAATGATCACAAGATTTGGCGAAATCATGAGCATCTTGGTGGATGGTAGTCCAGAAATACCCACACTGCAAAATTTCATGAGCATTCCAAATACCAGTATGATGC
Organism: Solanum acaule; assembly: GCA_036250505.1. Taxonomy (NCBI): domain Eukaryota; kingdom Viridiplantae; phylum Streptophyta; class Magnoliopsida; order Solanales; family Solanaceae; genus Solanum; species Solanum acaule. Next base: position 30,817 of record JAJOOR010008094.1, read on the forward strand.
CCACCAACATGCGATGAATGACATGCCTCTAGTATACTCATCATCTCAACTTCAGACACACAGCAACAAATAATCCCATCAGCACAAATACGGAACAAATAATGCTCATCCCAAAAGAACTTCTTCACATCATGCATAAACTTTTTCCTTTGGTGAAAAGACAAATTCGATGGAACCATATCACTTGCCAAGTAGTTAGCAAAGTCTGCGAACCAATGAATAATATCATGAGAAGCAGCCAATACCTGTTCGTCTGGAAAGCATCATTAATTTCAGCCCCATCTTTTAGCTTGAGCATAGCTTCCTCCTCTAATTTGGACAAATGATCGGCAACTTGATTTTCTGTCCCCTTTCTATCTTTCACCTCAAAATCGAACTCTTGCAGCAACAACACCCATCTAATCAACCTCGGTTTTGCATATTTTTTAGCCATTAGATACCTCAATGAAAAATGGTCAGTATGCACTATGACCTTAGTACCAAGCAAGTAGGATCAAAATTTCTCGAATGTGAAAACCACAGCAAGGAGTTCCTGTTTAGTCACTATATAATTCTTTTGAGCCACATTTAGAACTTTGCTGGCATAGTATATAGGATGAAGAATCTTCTCTCGCCTTTGTCCCAATACCACACCAAGCGCCACTCCACTCGCATCATACATCACTTCAAACGGTTGCCCCCAATCCGGTTAAATAATGATAGGTGCGGAAACTAGCTTTGCTTTCAACTCTCCAAATGCTATCAGACAAGCATCATCAAAATTAAACTTACACTCCTTTTCAAGCAATTTGCACAATGGATGTGCAATTTTGGAGAAATCCTTGATAAACCCTATAAAAGCCTGCATGCCCAAGAAAACTTCTAACACCTTTAATAGAGATAGGTGGTGGAAGCTTTTCTATTACCTCAACTTTAGCTCTATCAACCTCAATACCCTTCTCAGAATTCGAATGACCCTGAATGATCCCCTCTTTCACCATGAAGTGACACTTTTCCCAATTGAGCACAAGATTGCACTCTTCGCACCGTTTGAGTACCTCGGCCAAATGCATTAGACAACCATCAAAGGAGTCACCTACCATAAAGAAATCATTCATAAATACCTCAGTAGTGTCCTCCACCATATCTGAATATATCTACATCATGCAACGTTGGAAGGTCGCTAGAGCATTACACAACCCGAATGGCATCCGTTTGAAGGCGAAAGTCCCATAAGGACAAGTGAAGGTGGTCTTCTCTTGGTCTTCCGGAGCAATGGAGATCTGATTGTATCCCAAATAACCATCAAGAAAACAATACCAACCCTTACCAGCAAGGCGCTCCAACATCTGATCCATGAATGGCATAGGGAAGTGGTCCTTTTCTGTCCAAGCATTTAATTTCTGGTAGTCCATGTATACTCTCCATCTAGTCACTGGCTGCATTGGAACAATCTCATTTTTTGCATTAGGAATTACAGTAATCTCACCTTTCTTAGGAACACACTGAACAGGACAAACCCAACTACTATCTGCAGCATCCAACCATTTGATGATTTCCTTTTTCACTACCTATTGCATAGGCGGATTTAGTCTCCTTTGGTGCTCGATACTAGGCTTATGGTCCGGCATGAGTTGGATTTTATGAGAATAAATGCCAGGAGGAATCCCAATAATGTCCGCAATAGTCCATCCAATCGCCCTCTTGAACCTCTTCAACACAGAAATCAATGCCTCAACTTGCACCACACTCAAATCGGCTGCAATGATGACCGATAAAGTACCATCTCTCCCCAAGAATACATACCTCAAATGCAATGGTAGAGCCTTGATATCCAATTTTGGAGCCTTTTCAACAAACGGTTTTGCGGGTGGAGAGTCGCAATTCTTCATATCTAACTCCAATTTCTTCGATTTCGAATGGAATTCAAACCTATCAAGTATGGCAACTAATTCATCATAGTCTTCAATACCATCACCTTCAAAATTCATCATTATCACTGCAACAACACCCAACCTTTTCAATAGACACATCAAAACCTCCCTCCACAATATGATTCACCACTGACACTGACTTGAGATCGCTTTCTTACTTCATGAACCTATATATATATATATATTAAAAGTTACCTCTTCACTATTCAATCAAAACTTCATATGCCCTCTCTCCATATCGACCAAGGCGCGGCCAGTAGCAAGGAATGGTCTCCCTAAGCTGATGGGAACCTCAAAATCGATCTCACAATCAAGTATCACGAAATTCGTCAAAAAAATAAATGACTCCACTTTCACAAGTACATCTTGGAGATCACCAATGGGCTTCTTCACAGTTCTATCGGCCATGAGTAATCTCATCGCAGTTGGTTTTGGAGCCCCTAAATCCAACTTCTTGTAAAGAGATAATAGCATCAGATTAATACTAGCACCCAAATCACACAACGCCTTCGCAAAATGCAATAACCCGATAGTACAAGGAATAGTGAAAGCACCAGGATTCTTTTTCTTCTGCACAAGTGACCTAGTTGCAATAGCACTGCAATGTTGCAACCTATCATCATCTTCAAACTGACGGCCCTCTTTTTAGTCACCAAATCTTTCATAAATTTTGCATACCCCGGCATTTGCTCCGAAGCTTATATCAACGAAACATTAATGGAAAGTTGTTTCAACATAGTAATAAACTTGTGGTATTTTCCTTCTTCATTCTTCTTTACCAACCTCTGTGGGAATGGAGATGGAGGTCTAGGCATGAGAACAACTTTTTGGGTTATCTCTGCTTCCTTATTTGTAGCATTCTTGGACTGTCATTTAACCTCAATCTCATCATCATATTTTTCAACCACAATTTCAACCTTAGACGGCATAGGTGGATCAATGGTTTGTTTACCCCCTCGAGTAGTGACTGCCATACAATGCCTATCATTCTTCGGATTTTGGATGGTATTGCTAGGAAGTGTACCTGACGTGGGTTTACTATAGTGGACAATTGATTCATCTGCTACTTAAGTTGCTTGATTAACAGCATGTGCATCAACTTTTTGACCAATTCTAGATAAGTTGATTCGTATCTCCTACACATTATCATCAGTCGTATCATACTCTTCATCATCTTTTGCATCATATCCTTAATATGTGACATGCTACCACCAGCTTCCCTATTGCCAGATTCCTGATTTACCAGAGGAACATAAGGCCTAACCCTGTCATTTCTGTTGCCATAGTTGTTTCGGTTGTAGTTGTTGTCGTGATTGTAGTTCCCATCCTTGACATAGTTACCCTCTCGATTTTAGTTGCCATAGTTTCGACCTTGGTTTCCTTGCCCTTGGCGCCAATTATCTGAGTTGGAGCCTTGGGCGTTGGCTCGAAAACCCCCCATTTGATCATTTACCAAGTAAGCATCCTCCTCATAGTAGCATTCCTCAAATGGTGGTGGTGGAGTTCCAGTCAAGTAGTTTACCGAATTTACCTTCTCTGGACCTCCGCTTACATGTTTCAACACCAACCCAAGTTTTGTCCTTATCTAAGCCATCTCCTCACGAATGTCATTGGCAGATTGACTAGGCATAGTTTGAACTGCAAATGTGCTTCTTCCAGTGTCTGACTTTCGAGTGTTCCATGCTTTATTATTTTGGGAAATCTTCTCTAGTTTCTCAGTGATCTCCTCAAAAGTGCACTCACCATATGATCCTCCAGTGATATTATGAAGCACAACCTTGCCATTGTCATCCTGACCTTTGTAGAAATACTCCTTTAGTGACTCATCATCAATGCGGTAATTCGGAACACTTCTTATGAATACAGTGAACCTATCCCACGAACTACTCACAGACTCTCTAGGTAGTTCTACAAAGTTGTTTAGTTTGTCCTTGTGATTCAACTTCTTAGACAATGGGAAGTACTTGGCCATGAACACCTTGTGCAATTGGTCCCATGTATGAATTGAGTTATAAAAAAGCTCAGAAAACCAGATCGCAGCATCTCCAGTCAATGATAGAAGGAAGACTCTCAACCTTATGATGTTTATATCTAAATCCGGTCGCCCCACACAACTCTTGCAAACACTCCTCAACTTGGCCATGTGCCCATGTGGATCTTCCAAAACCATACCAAAAAACAACCCCCTTGTAGTAAGCATCTGCATCAGACTGCTCGTCACCACAAATGTATGCCCTGGAGGTAGTGGAGGGAGAACAATGGGTCCTTCTGATTCAGCAGTATTGAACCCGACCCTGTAGTTATCTTGCTACCTTCGTTCTGACAGATTTTGCACCCTCAATGCATCTCCAAATAGATTACCACCATGATCCTGAGCATGCATATTAACAATCCTAGGAGGGTGCAACTCAACTCCATCACCTAGATTCCCTCCATTGGATTGACTTGGACCCTTTGATTATTCATCTTTCTCAAAGTTTTGCTCAACTCTGGATCGTATGGGGTCAATGGTTCGCCTCAATTCCGTGTTCTTGGCATACACTAGAGTATAAACCTAAGGAAAACAAAAACAAAAGAAAATATAAAATTAGGAAACAATTGACTAAAGTTCAATAATGTAGTTAAACTTAATCTAAAAGCCTTATTCCCCGACAGCGGCACCAAAATTTGATATGCTCAAATTACACCTCCCTAAAGAAGTATAAGCTATCGTTGTCAAATAAAAAATCCAACTTGTAGGTTGGGGTCAATCCCATGAGGAATATGGTTTAGACTTAAACTTAACTCACTATTATATTCGTTTAGTCAACTTATTTTTGAAAGTAAGTAAAAAGGTGAGGGGGGGAGGATTTGTGAAACAAATAACTGATTGTTGTTTAAGTAACAAGTGATGAAGATTCAAACTTTGTTGTTATCAATGAGAGAGAGAAACTAGGGTATATGTGTTCCCCATAAGCTCTTAACGTGGTAATCCTAATAACAGTAATCATTTCCTAGTGTTTTACATGCAAGGTTGGTAAGATATGTATCCCTAAGTGATTGGTCCTCCAAATAGGGAATCTCACTCCGCACCTTGGTCCGGCTACGTGTGTATAATTTACTAACCCTTACCTTTACCTCAGATTAGACATCACATCAATGTATGACTTAGTTTTCACCCTCGCACCAATTGACAGTAGACTATTAGATAGTATCACACTAAATCTCTGTTGATAATTCTTTTCTTATTAACTACCTCCTTGGTTCGGCAAGTAGCAACAAGGCGAGTTCTATCGTTGGCCACCGTTAAAAAGACTTCTAAGCGAAAGGATTACCAATACATGCATCGACACTATTCAAGAATTACTTAGTTATTATTCATACATTGTTAATTGCTCATGGTTCCCACAATCCTAGTTGTGAATTTAGCTACTCATGCTTGAAAGTACACAATTCATGTTTTTAGAAGAAGAATTCATGAACTTACGTATTGAGTAGAAGAAACCCGTAATCTCCAATTGAATTTCAAAGAAAAAATCTTATAAACGAAATCTGGAAATCAAATTGCCAAAGTTTGCAAGTTAATTCCCAAGAAAATATCAAGAACTAAAAGTAAACAATAATGTCTAACCCCCAAAATGAGGTTTACATACCCTATTCATAGAAAAACATGTCCTAAACAAAAGGAAACAAAATAAGGAAATAAACTTTCTGGACGTGGCTTTGATCGACGACTTCGACCTATGGATTGTGGGTCGACCTACGGTCCATAGGTCTCCTCTATTGGTCAACACTTAGACTTTTTCCTACAGAGGCTGGAACATTCACTCTCAGATACAATTAACGGACGTGCAGAACAAACTATAGGTTGACCTACGGTTCGTGGGTGCTCTTTCGTGGCTCCACACTTAGGAATTTCATTAGGTACTGGAACTTCAACTTTTCTGAATCATTCAACAAATGTGCAGGACGGCCTATGGGTCGACCTACGATCCATCACTTGCATCTGTAGTTCCACACTTGCTGAGACTTCTTTGATGCTCCATCTACGCCACCCATCGAAGGACCGTGACTGGACCTATAGTTCATAGGACACCTCCGTTGGTGGCTCCTTCTGTAGATTTTTAGCTGTCATCTCACACATCCACGTCCAAGCCTATTTCCTGCAAATACAACACAAAAACATTATTTCCTAATACAATATGGCCCTAGACACACACAACTCTTAAGTAAAATGTATCAAAAATATTGTAAAATCACGGTATATCAGTCGTAAATTTAACTTATGGGTCCACTAACAAGTCCTCAACAAGGTGGGGCGAGGAGTCGCTTAAATTAGGTTACAATCTTATTTATGCTAGTGGCACAACTTATAGAGTTTAAGTTACCATAAATCTAACCCCTAATCAGTGCTCAATACTACTCCCAAATTATAGATATGCATGTTCATATAAAATACTCACTGAGTTGAGATAATACCCAAAGGACCCTCGTTAAGGGATAACTGAACTTTACTTTATATGTCTGAAATGCTTCTTAAAAATCTTTATACTCTTCTTAAAATAATTCTTTCTTTCTAAATGTAAAAATAATATATTTGGGATCATTAAAGTTTCCTTAAAACTCTTCTCAAAATATACTTTAAAATTATTCTTAGACTCTCTTTAAATTCCAAAATCAATTCATGGAATAATTTCACAAAGGCTTTAACAAAAACTCAAATAACAAGTTCATATGCTAATAAAAACATGGAAAAGTACTCAAGAAGTCAAATACATAAAGTAGCATAATAAAAATACTCAAGAATCAAGACTCGGAATAACAATACAAACCCAATTCAAAAAGTCATGGAACTTTGGGTAAAACACTAGATTAACTCTTTACTAACTGAATTTAGATGTAGGCCGTGAGGACAAACTTAGTCCAACACTATGAATAGCCTTACATATATGGAAGAATAATGTTCTTTGATAAAATTTAAAGAACTTGAAGAAGATGCTTGAAAATCCCAACTTTCTCCTCTTGGATCCTTGCTGTAAATCTTGGGAGTGTTAATGAGAGTGTTAGGGGTGAACTATACTAAAAAGGACCTTAATTATGTATAAAAATGTCAGGGGTAAGACTAAGATGGGTGGGAAAATACTAAACTGGCCCTATTAAATAGTGTTAGGATCGTTTACGAGAGGGCAACTCGTGGTTCCCTACTACTAGAGACAAACTTTTGAGTCACTTTCTGTGAACCCCATCCTATGGGTTGTAGGGTTTCTTATGACCCATAGGGTCGTCTCGTAGAACCTCTAGTACAAATTCGTTGAAGTCCATGACAGTTTCCATGAACGAACAAGTATGGTCTATAGGTCCTTCTACGGGCCACCCTGGCTAATCGTAGATAACTATATTGGGCTAAAAATTTTGAGGATTGACTATGAGCTAACAACTATGGTCTGTAGGTCCTTCTACGGCCAGTACAAGCTATTTGTAAAATCTCAAGATGAAGAAATTTTACTAAGTTTGGAAACCCTACTACGAGCTTCCTTTACGAACCGTACATCCTCCTATGGTCCATCCTATTGATCTGTGGAAAATCATCTTGGAATTGAAATTTTCAAATTTCCATCTCAGCTTTTACGACCCCATATACAAACTATAGGTGGTAGATGAGTCAGGGATTTTAACTCATTTAAGGCTTAATATCCAAAGTTTTAGTGTCCTCAATGCCTATTTTATGCTATAAATTGATGTTAAAATGCTAATTTGCAACAAGGTTGGTACTTACCAAAGTCACTCACTGAGTTGCCGAGTGGACCTTCAGCTCGCCTAAAGTTCCAGCAGGCCAGCCCATGGACAAGACCAACTCGGTGAGAGATTAGGTGGTTTGGCGACGCACCGAATGGATTGGCGATGCTGACTTTGATCGCCTAAAGTTACAAAGCGAAGTGGTGAAAAGCCAAGCTAAGAAACTGATGAAAAGGAGCACTAGAAACATTGTCGACCAGGTCAGCGAAGCCTGACTTATTTCACTGAGTGGATCCAAAGCTGAAATTCTGGGAACGTATAAATGTAGTTTTCAAAAGAGTTTTTGGTAGTTCCCACATTGTCAAGTTCTGGGTTTTTGATCCCTAACATTCTAAACATTGTTCTTTGATTTTTTGAGTAGATATTTAGGGTTTATTTGATTTTGAATTCAATTTGAGAATTTTGAAGACTTGTGGATTGTTTCCCAAGATGATGGAAAACATAGTTGGGAATGATTTCTTGCTCTTTATTATGTGTGGCTAAAACCTCCATTTTCGGTGGTGTGATTTTGTAATTGAATGTTTCAATTAACTTATTGGTGTTAGTATTTACTGATTTTATAATTTATTTGAAGTGGGTTCAATTAATAGTTGAGTTTTAATTGATGAATTGTAGTTGCAAATACAATTCTAGTCTAGCATTCTAAGCTTGCTTGAGAAAGAAGTATTAGAGTTAAACCTATTAATTAATGATTGTAGTTTATTGGGTTATTGTAGACTAATCTTGCGAAAGTGGATCTAAACTCATTCCTACTAATTTAGTTTGAAAAAGTAGATTGATTGAGGTATTGGGTTGTTTACATGTGTTGTGCTTGTCAAGGTTCGAGAGAACTTGCTCAATTCGTGATAGTTGATTGAGAAATAGCTATCACCCGAAGTTCAATTACTTTTAGTAAATAATAATCACCCATTTAGTGAAATTGACATTCAATTTATCACACTCCCAAGGATCCCTCTCTACTTGTTTACTCCCGGTTGTTCGTAGTTGTTAACTGTTCACTCAAACCCCTCATTTGACATTAATTGTCAACCCCTTGTCATTTAGTTTATTTGTTGCAAAAATGTCTACTTCTATAAATGATCTGAACACCATTTCACTTTGTAATTGAAGTCATTACTTTATCACTCCTGGTGGGATCAACCCCAACTCTTGGTTGTGTTTATACTTGTTAGCGACTGCCTACACTTAGAATCAGATGAAGTGTGGTTGAGCGTTATCAAAAATGGCACCGCTACCAGGGAGTGTTGTTTAGAATTCTTTTAGTGAAGTGTAGTAGTGAACTGATTTTGTTGTAGTTGAATTAATTTATTTTTGTGCTTTGTTGGCTTCTCTTAAATAGGTGAAGAGATGAGTGTTAACAGAAGCAATGCTAGCTAACTTGGGCACAATGATGATGGTAACTTGCACGATGTCAATGAAGATCAGTTGGGAAGTGCAGGTGCTATTCGATTGCATCCAACTGTGGGGCAATACGGTGTTTCATGTGACTAGCACTATGTTACAACTGTTGCAAATGAAGGGTCTCTTTGGAGGTCTTGCTACTGAGAATTCTCAGGACCACATTCGGAACTTTGTCGATATGTGTAGGCCATTTTATTTCAAGAACATCACTCAGGAGACGGTTCGACTTCGTTAGTTTCCCTTTTCTCTAATTGGGGGAGGCAACAAAGTGGTTGGCTGATTTACCAAGGGATTCAATCACTTCTTGGGAGGTGCTCACTAAGGCTTTTCATGTAACGTTTTTTCCTACCACGAAGATGGTAACATTGAGGGATAATATTCATAACTTTAAGAGAGTAGATGATGAACCTATTCATGAGACATGGCTTAGGTTTCAGAAGTTGCTGCTCTGATGTCCAACTCATGGACTCCCGAACGATGTGCTACTACAATATTTCTATCGAAGTCTAAATTCAGTCAACAAGCGTGTGGCACACCAACTCGTTCGAGAAGGAATCATGCAACAACCGTTGGACATAGCATATACTCTTCTTGATGATATGACAAAAATCAATTGTGCTTGGTACACTAGAGAAGAGCAAGTGTTTCTTTGAACTTCAGGATGACAAAGGAATAAATAGAAAAGGACCAAGAGCGGGATGAAAACATGGCCAAGATGATGACCCAAATGGACCTAATGATGAAACATGTCATGGGAAGAGGTACTAAGGTTTTGAATGTGGTTGGAGTTAGAGGAGTAAACCCTGATAAAGCACGCTTTGAGGCTATGCATATTGAAGAAGTGCATTTCTTGGCAAATCAGGCAGGAGGTTTCCGTCCGAGCTACCTAAGGCCAGGTGGAAATCAAGGTTGGAACAGGGATCATGATGACTGTTGGAAAGACCGAGAAAGGGAATGGCATGACGCTGGTACGTATTGGAGAGAGTGGGATGGTGACAAAGAACAATATGTACCTCCCCATGAGCGTCAAAAGCCAAAAGAGCAAAGGGTTGATCTTGAAAATTTCTGCACCGAAGATATGCTTGCACGCATTCTCAAAAAAGTAGAAGGATCAAACAAGGTGCTTAAGAAAATGAAAGATGGCGTCTCTTCTCTAAACCAAACAGTTACCTCACATACGATATCAATTAAGCAGCTGGAAACACAGATGGGTCAAATCTTGACACATTTTAAATCCAAGACTAAAAGGAGGTTTACCGAGTGATACCATGGTTAACCCAAAGAATGAATCTTGAAAGCGTGTCTTCATCGTGCCACGACATTAAATAAGGCTTTTCTAGGGAGGCAACCCAAGTTTTTAGTTTTTAATGTTGTTGTTTGAATAGCGGTTGTTAGATGTGCAGGTTGAAAATTCAAAATTTAGGGAAAAGAGGCAATTAGGCGAGCTCAGGTACTATTTGGTGACTCACCGAATAGGTCGGCGAGCCCGATCTGGACCCTTTTTTTACCAACTAAATGGCTAGAGTTCTGGTAACTTTGACGGGTAAAAGCACCATTCAATGCATCGTCGAATGGTCGGCGGTATAAGTGACATCGCCGATCGAGGCACGAATTGAAAAGCAAAAGGATTTCCAACCGTTTTAAATTCAAAACTCTCCTTTATTTTGCATTTTTCAACTCTTGCACTCTTATACTTAAAATCTAGATTATATTTTGCTCGTTATTTTTGTGTGGAGATCATTTGCTCGGGGGATATTTGCATTTTTGCTTCCGTATTTGCTCGCCTGGCTTGTGGTTTCTGTCTATTTTTCAAGTTGGTGTCCCGAACATGACTTGATTTATGGTTGTTTATAATGCATACTCCTATTTTTGTTGGATCTATTGCATAATTAGTTGATTTTTCATTGAGGGCTATTATCGTATCATGTTCACTTTTGTGTTTTAGCCCATAATTGTTGAATTCCGTGTTTAAATTGATTGAAATTGTGGGTGTGTAATGGTTGTATGTTGGGTCTGGTGAGGGTGAAGTTTGAGTAACCCGAATTGTACCAATCAATTGAATTTGCCCAATGATAGAGCGGGTGACATCATTCTTAAGGGCAAAAGACGTTGATTGGTAAATTTTAGACAAATGAGGGGAAGTCTAAGTACCCCGGGATCATTATCGATGTGGATCTGGGTTTAATTACATATAATATATTTTTAATTTCATTGTCATGGGTTGTGTTTGAAAATTTAAGGTCGGGGTCAAAAGCTGGCACGAGAGACCAGTCAGTGAGCTTAGTTGAGCTCGCCGAAGGTCTCGGTGTTTCTCCTAGTGACCCCTTGATCGCCTTTTTGCTCTTAATTTTTTCTGGTTTGATTCTCTAACATTCGGTGATATGCCTGAGCTCGTCGAGTTTACTCGGCAGCTCGTCGAATGTCTTTGTGATCGCCCTTTGTTAGCCCCCATTTTGGCAAATCATTTTGTAACATTCGGCGAGCTACCTTTGGTTCGCCGAGTGACCCTGGACTTCGCTCACTTGTGCTAATTTTTGTTCAATTTTGTTTCGTAACTTTTGGAAAGCCCGACATAGCTTGCCGAATGAGTTCGGCGACTCGACAAACTAGCCGACGAGTTTTTTTTTGTAAGTTTTAAACTGTGATATTCTATTGAACTGTTTCTAAGATATTGGTTTGTGATGTGTTATTTTGCAAATATGGTCAGACCCAAAGTTCCCGGTCGTAATCAACCACACCGAAAGAGAGCATGGGAAATAGTCATTAATGAGGGTGTTGCTCCCCCACGAGAAACACAACCCAAACTTCCTCTGACAGGGGAGAAGGACCCATGAAAAGGAAAAGGTCATGCGGAGCCAAGTCTGGCTGAGGATAGCTCCGATAGCTCCGATAGCATGGGCATCTATGACATCCACCTCACCACATTGGAATCTGATCATGAGGATAACTCGGGCTCTAGATCACCCACATCTTTATCCGAACTAGAGGATGATCAAACTCTTCAGAGGAAGCGAGCTGAGTTTTTCTCTAAAGCGTTGCATAATCCTGCTAGGATGCCAATTACTCCACATCCAGCACAGACGGTTGGGCAGGCACCTCCCGTGCCACAGGTACAGGCACCTCCACCTCAATCATAGAACAGACTTAAGGCTGCCGGGTTAAGGACGATTTTAGAAGAAAAGAGGTTGTCTACGGGTGGAGTCGTGGACAGGTATCCAAAAGTATGGAACACCATTAAGTTCCACAAGTTTGAGAGATTCACACAGCCTCGAGGCTCATACATACCTTCATGGGTCTGAGAGTTTTATACATAGTATGGGAGGCTAGTTCCAAAGGGAAAAAAGAATGCCAGCTCATTCGCACCGGCTGATCATGTGGTGGTGCGTGGTAAAAGGGTTAAATATAGTATTACGGACATTAATGAGGTGTTGGGGAGTACTATGAATGTGAACCACTTCTTGGTGGATCATATACAAAAAAAGACCCTTGATGATCTAAAGGGGTGGTTGACTCCTTTGAACGCCCTCACGGTGCGAGTGGAGGCCTGATGCCACGACCTTGAGAGCAGATGTTGCTAGTTTAAGACATGATATGGATGAGCTCAAATCCATGGATTTGTCTATGTTTTTTAGCACTATGGACCTTCCCGAGGTTCCAAGTATTAAGATGCCAGCTATTTCTGAGATCCCTTCGACTACTACAACTGGAGATGCTGCTATAGCTAATGACGATGCCGAGTCGGATGCTCCCAAAAATGATGAGGAGGAGTTTCACACTCATGATGCATCTATATATGATGACTTGGAGGATCTAGAGGGTGTGATGGTACAGACGGCCATGGAGGCCTCTTTTGGGACACTTCGATGGTGGGCTCCAGTGGAGCAAAGGATGAAGATGCGCTGGGAACAAATGCCCAAATTGAGAGAGCCCTGGATGTGCAAAGTTCACCCCAGACCAGGCTTAGGTGATGGGGAAAGCTGAAGAAAACCAAGGCGGGTACTCGCCAAAGACACTGGGTGAGTCGACGAGTGGACCTTCAGCTCGCCTAAAGATCCAACTGGCAAGCCCATGGACAAGACCAACTCTGTGAGAGAACTGGTGGTTCAGCGACACGTCGAATGGGTTGGCAATGTCGACTTTGATTGCCTGAAGTTACGGAAGAGAAGTGGTGAAAAGCCAAGCAAAGAAGGAGATGGAAAGGAGCCCTCAACGTATCACTGACCAGGTCAGCGAAACCCGACTTATTTCACCGAGTGGCTCTGAAGCTAATATTCTAGGAACCTATAAATGCAGTTTTCAAAAGAGTTTTTGGAAGTTCCCATATTGTCCAGTTCTGGGTTTTTGATCCCTAACATTCTAAACATTGTTCTTTGAGTTTTTGAGTAAAGATTTAGGGTTTATTTGATTTTGAATTTAATTTGAGCATTTTGAAGACTTGTGGATTGTTGCCCAAGCTGATGGAAAACATAGTTGGTAACGATTTCTTTCTCTTTATTTGTGTGGTTAAAACCCACATTCTTGGGGGTGTAATTGTAATTGAATGTTTCAATTAGCTTATGGGTGTTAGTATTTACTAATTTTATTGTTGATTTGAAGTGGGTTCAATTAATAATTGAGGTTTAATTGATGAATTGTAGTTGCAGATACAATTCTAGTCTAGCATTCTAAGCTTTCTTGAGAAAGAAGTATTAGAGTTAAAACTATTGGTTGATGATTGTAGTTATTGGGTTATTGTAGACTTAGCTTGAGAAAGTGGGTCTAAACTCAATCCTACTAATCTAGCTTGAAAAAGTAGATTGATTAAGGTATTAGGTTGTTTACATGTGTTGTGCTTGTTGAGGTTCGAGAGAACTCGCTTGATTCGTGATAGTTGATTAAGAAATAGCTATTACACTTAAGGCATAGCCTACCCACTGAATTTCAATGACTTTTAGTAAATAATAATCACCCATTTAGCAAAATTGACATTCTATTTATCACACTCACAAGGATCCCTCTCTACTTGTTTACTTCCGGTTGTTCGTAGTTGTTAACTGTTCACTCAAATTCCCCCATTTGAAATTAATTGTCAACACGTTGTCATTTACTTTATTTTTTGCAAAAATGTCTACTTCTCAAATGATTAGAACATTGTTTCACTTCGTAATCGAATTCTTTACTTTATCACTCCCTGTGGGATCAACCCCAACTCCTAGTTGGGTTTATACTTGTTAGAGACCGCCTACACTTAGAATTAGATGAAGTGTAGTTGAACGTTATCAGTGGTCTCGTCCAAACTGGCACCAGTAACTTTTTGCAATTTTTAGTTTCCAACTCATTTACCAATTTATGAGGTGTTACACTAGGGTTCCAAGGATCGCAAGTCTCTATTGAGGAATTGACCTAGGGTTTCTATCAAGGTACGTAGGAACTTCATTAAAGGGTCTATTTTCACCCATTGAGTTCCAAAGAAACCTCAATTTCTCAACTATGATTCTTCCTCAATTCTAGGATTTCATGATTTCTTATGGGTTCTATTGAATTTTAATTTATTCTTCATGATTGATCTTATTATGCATGATTTGATCATAATTAAATATTTTTAATGATATTTTCATGAACATCATACAATGCAAGTATTTTTATGATCATGACTAAGCTATTTCAATATGCATGCATTATGTTATGAAGATTTTCATGAATCAAGGATTCTTTAAGATAAAGTATCATTCACTTTATATGATTATCATAATTTAGATGCTTCAAATAAATATATCTCAAATTTATGTTATGAAATCATGATTTTAAGAAGCTATTCTTAAGATTATCAGATTTACTATGAATGATTTAGTATTCAGATTCTTATTGTTTTCTATGAATCTGATTATGCATGTTTTCTGTTGGGTGATTACTTAGAGTTGGACTAGTGGTGATTACCCAAGTCTCAAAACTACGTGTCCTCAAAGGACTTAGTTTTTATTGACTTTAGCTAGTAGATCCACCTTTGCCCATGACTCATGGTCATTACCTTGGTAAGTAGGACACTCCCTTTTCGGTGGGAGAGAAGAACATCGAACTCTATATTATAGCTCATATGATTTATGTCAGTTTATGATATCTCCCATATATATTATGATTATGATTTTCAGAATATTGCATGACCTTGTACTATGTCTTCCAAATTTTATCATCAGTTTCATGTTATGTTTACTCGGTCATTGCATTATCATGTTTTACAAATTTATCATGTTTTCATGTCATGTTTCTGCATTTCTCCATATTCAATATATTTTGAGAATTGACCACATTCATTTCTACCTATATTGTTTCATAATATAGGTGTTGACGTTCACATCAGGACTGTGGTTAGTAATGTAATATCTGAGAATTAGAAGTTGAGTTTGGAAGGGGGAAACTTGCATTTTGGTACTGTGCAATTTCTTACAAGCCCACCTACGGACTGTAGGAAGTTCTACGGGTCGTAGGAAGGCAATCCTAGGACTTGAGTTGGATTTTTGAAAAATGTCAAGTCTCTGGTGAGTGTCCTGTCCACAGACCACCAGGATAGTCTATAGAAGCTTGTACGGGCCACAGAAGTGTCCATAGAAGTGATCCAGAGTTAGGAAAACATTGAACTTGATTTTGGGCTCTACAAAAGGGCCCTACAATTCCTAGAAGTTTGAACAACATGTAGGAAGGGTTTCATGGAAATGGACCAAAATACTAGCCCTAGTAACATGTTCTATGGATGACCAGTACAGTCGTAGAAGTTCTTAACGGGCTATAGGTCAAATCCTTAGAAGCCCTCTGACAAATTGAAGTCAAGGACTTTTGGGTATTTTCCTATCCTTTCTACACCTATAGTATATCATTTTTACCCTATAACTACCTTTACTCATCAAAAACTACCCATTCCCTCCAAAATCACTCAAATTCTCTCAAAGGTTCTTCTATGTTTCTCTCTCAAGAACTCTCAAGGAAAAAACTAGGGTTTCAAGCTTCAAGGTCTCTTCCTCCATTGCTAAAGCTTTGATTACCCAAGGTATATGGAAACTTTATCGATGGATTTCTTTCATCCATTGGGTCCCAAAAGACACTCAATTCTCCTTCTGAATTTCACCTAAATTTCTAGGACTTCATGTCATATCTTCTTGGGTTCAATTTATTATGATTTAATTATTATTATATGATCTTATTATGCATGATTTGATTCAATTATAAGTTTCCAATTGATTTCATATGATACCATGCTTATGCTTATTTTATGAATATGAATTATGATTATGAAGTGATGCATTCAACATGAAATTGGATATTCATTAATGAAGGAGGCTTTTAGATAAAGTGTCAATGACCGTGAAAGGTTTTCTTACTATAAAGATGATAATGATTTCAATACTTGGATAGGTAAGTATCTTATGAACAATTTATGAAATTGTGATATTGAAAAGAGCTATTCTATGATATAAATATTATGATTGGTAGGTATCAATAGATTCTTGCCTTTCCAAGTTTTATGATATGATTAAAATTATGTTTATTCCGTTTGGATTTTATTTAGCACTAAGATTACTTTGAGATTGAGGCTATACTGTTAGTAGATGTTTATTATTTTGTAGCAATCTCTTTGTCTCTAACTACATGCCCCCAGTAGGATTTGTTTTTAATAGACACAGTTAGTTGATCCACCTAGGCTAACATGTATGGTCCTTACCTTGGCAAGTAAGAAAACCTCTTTTCGATGTGAGGAAGACACCAGATTTCATATTATAGCTTAGATAGTCTATGTCGGTTAATGGTAAAATATCCCACAAAATAAATATGTTTTTCTTCAAAGGTTTTATGACTTCATGATTGAATTTAAGCTTTCTTATGACTCTTAAAATGTTTCATTGTCCTTGTTCCATGATTCATGATTTTGACTCGATAAGCTTTACTATGTTTTACTTGGTCATGCATTTCCATGTTCTAAGTTTATTGTATTATAACATTTACGTTTATTCATCTTTTTTACTATATTTCGTGCATTCAAAGTACTAATACATATATTGTGACTATATCATTTTATCATATAGGATCCAACTCTCCTCCTATCAGACGTGGCTAGATTAGAATTACTTCACTTTTGTTTTATAATGGTGACTTCTCATGGTGGGAGGATGAGATCACACTTTATCACTTTATGATTTGATGTCAGTTTCAGTTTCAGAATTTGTACGTGGTTTAGGGGTTGTGTCCTAACCATATCGATGGTAGTAGAAGTCTTTGTCTTAAAATTTAGATTTTTGACATTTATATTCAGTCTTGTACTTTTAGATTTCTTCTATGATTGAGACTTTACTTGGAGACTTCGTTCAATTATGCTTAGTATTAAATGTATGTTGTCTTTCTTTATGTTATACTTATGTCAAGTAGCTTGTTAAGGTCTCTCAGGGTCCTATTTTCCATGTCACATTTAGGTTATACTTTGGGTCGTGACAAACTTGGTATTTAGAACATCAAATTTTAGAAAGGTTCTAGGAGTCTAACAAGCCGCGTCAAGTAGTCTTTTTCATAAGTGTAAAGCACTTCACGTTTATGAATAGGAGGCTAAAAGGAATTTAGAGAACTCCACTTATTTCATCATTCTAAAGTCATGTGATAGAGTTTATCTCTATAAAGGTCTTCCTCCAAACTCTGGTTTGATGCATTTCAAGATATGCCTCCTTGAAGAGCTAATGCAAGAAGATGTAGGTGAGTATGTGGAGCCCGAGGTTTCTTAAGCTCTAGTCGATCCCTTGCCTGAGAAAGTGTCTCATTCTAAGTTTCAAGTTGCTTCCCATATCTTGGCTCAAGCTATGACCACAAAAGCTAATAGAGAGGTTATAGCTCCTATGAGCCTAATTATGGGTACTACGGTCACAAGGGTTAGAAACTTCACAAAGATAAATCCTTCAGAATTTCATGGGTCCAAAGTGGATGAGGATCTAGAAGAGTTCATTGAGGGGATATACAAGATTGTGGACATCATGGTAATAACTCTAGTGGAAATGGCAGACTTGGCTGCTTACAAACTCAAGGGTGTTGCTCAAATTTGGTTTGACCAATTAAAAGAGGAAAGGACATTGGATATGGGTCCCTTAGATTGGGATAAGTTCAAAGGGGTGTTTCTCGGTCATTTCCTTCCCCCTTCAAATGAGGGAGGAAAGAGTTCAAAGATTCATCAACCTAAGACAAGGCAACATGAGTCTGAAAGAGTATGCATTGAAGTTCACTCCATTGTCAAAATATGCTACAACTATGGTTGTCGACTCTAGGGAAAAGATGAGTAATTTTATATTGGGTGGTGGTCAAAGAGTGCCGAATCACCATGTTAATCAAGAAGATGGACATCTCGAGGTTAATGATTCATGCCCAAAAAATATAGGAGGAAAAGCTAAAGGAGAAATCTAGGGAGTCAAAGAGGAAAATAATGGGTAATGGTGACTTCTCTCACTCTAAGTTCGGTGGATATGGACGTTCTCAGTTTCAAAAAAAGTTCTCCAATCAAAATTGTAACGACCCAAGGTAGCCCCTAGGCGTACAAGACCCCAAAAGTCCCCCATACAAGCAACTTAGTATACATCATACAAGATAATAGAGTTTAAAAGATTTAAAAGACGCGTTCAACATACAAAAGTTTTATAGAGAAAAGCAAAAATCTAAACATCGTCTCAAAACCATCTATTACATAAGAAGAAACTGGGATGTAACCCATACATCAAGTTCTAAACTAAAATGAAAAGATATAATGAAATAAAGGCTTGGTCCTCGAAACATGAGGCCTTACCAATCTTCAATCTTAAACTACTAAGAGATCCTAGCCACGGAGGTGTGAATCAGAATCGTTGGACCCTGCATTTGGGAAATGTAGGCAAGAGTATCCGTTAGTATGAAAATGTACTAAGTATGATAGTCGTGTATAAAAATATGAAATCATGCTAAAAAGGATATCTTCGTGATATGCAAAGACCAAGTTAAAACATAAGATAAAAGGGTTAGAAAATATAAAACGTAATCATGACCTATGCAAGTAAAATCATCTTTGAACACATGTGAGATACTTCTTGAAGTAACATTAGTTCATTATTATTGTGTGAAGTAGCCATAACCGACATAAAGACCATGTGAGCTTTAACATGCTCCCCCGGTGTCTCCCACACTAAAAAGGGTTGTCCTACTTGCCAATGTAGAACCATGAATCTGAGCTAAAGTGGATTCACTTGCTAATGTCTATCTAGACAATCATCCAATGGGGGCACAAAGGTAAGGGATAAGGAGATTGCTACTAGAAACCCACCCTCAACTCGGGAGAGTTTCCATCTTAATATCTTCTAGTTGATAAGCATAAATCCCACTGAGTAGTTAGTAATCTTAACTTATCTCATGATCCATGGGAAGGCACAATTAAGTAGCTAATCCAAGCTAAAGTCATATTAGGATAGCTCCTTAAACCATGCGTGAGAAAACCTTTCACCGTCCATGATCTTTTTCATAATAGCTTTTAAGGCCCATAGTCACTCACTTTATGCTAGAAATGCCCTAATACTAATGGATATAGTTTTGAAATTGTGGTCTCTAATCATTGATGGCATATCTGGATACCATACTAATCAAGACCTAATTTAGAAAAATAGCCCAAAAAGAATTGAGGGCAAATCTAGATGTCATTCATGTCATGTGGCCAAGCTTCATAGAACATATAGACAATCTCATCTATAAGCTTTCTTAATTCATAAGCATACTTTCATGAACAATTCAATAATTCATAAGCTTCATCATAGTTTCAAAGTCAATGCATCTTCAAATTCATTTACATCTATTTCATAAAGAGAAGACATGCATATTTTCATAAATTTATCTTTCAAATTTCAAGACCGACATTATATCAACATAGCTCAGAAAACATGGGTTATGCATGGGTTCATGGGAAGTCAACTTAAAAACATGCAATTACTTGAATTCATGAATAAATGTCATAAAACAATCAATTGAACCAACATTGAAAGGAACCCATGAAAATTGAAGAAAACCCTAACTTGATTGGGGAATCTAACTTTACAAAATTGTAGAATTTGGGAACTCCATGGAGGAAAGGGCTCCATGGATGAAAACTATCATACCTTGATGCAAAAAGCTTGAAAGCAATGGAGGATTAGGAGGCTTGATCTTGGAACCTTAGCTCTCTTCTTCAACTTCTAGAGAGAGAAATATTTGAGAGGAGCAGCTTGATCAACTTTTGGAAATTTAAGAGAATGAATTGAGTTTGGGTGATTTGGGGGTTGAAAATCATTATATAGGGATTTGGGTAGAAGGAAAAACGACATAGTATTGAGTTAAAACAATTGGAAAAAGACCCAATAATCCCTGACTTAAAAACTGACGAAGTGCCATCTACTACGGGACTGACGGACCATTGTTTGAACTACCGGTTGTCGATTGGGTCATCGTTCATGGTCTGCACGACAAGGTTTGACTAAAATGAGCATAAATTTTTACTCTGAGCTTGGATTTTAGCAAACTTGGTTGCGTTGGAAAGAGGATTCAATTATATTTAATTTGATAGGTCATGGCCACCTAATTCATTTTGTGCTAAAAGATATGACCGTTTGAAATTGACCAGAAGCCTTTTCTTTCCAAATAATTGTTGTCCCTCACAAACGGCAAGACCTACGGTCCATGGTTCCACCTACGGACCATCCTGGTCAGCTGTCATTGGTTTCAAAGACTCAATGTTTAAACCATGAACAATGGAGCTAACATACGGTCTGTGGTTTAATCAACGGGCCGTGTGTCGCGACCGTCTTTCTCAACTTATGACCCTGAAATCATTCTATGTCTGGGACTTACCTACTAAACCTATCTACAGCTTGTGGAATGGATGAGGGGTAGTCCCGGTGAACCATCACAAAGTACTAAAACAAGACATCTTTAGAAAAATCCTACTCGTGGACCAAGCCACCATCGATGGACTATCGTCCCACCTACGGGCTATGGATAGTGTCGTTGGTCTTGACACTAGGTATGCGAAAACTGAAAGTTTCTTGCCTTTTTGAATCCGAGGTGTTACATTATCTCCCCCTTGGGAACATTCGTCCTAGAATGGAACTCAAGCTAGCTCAGAAAGAGTAGAAGAGAAACTAACAACCCAATCATCAATGCAACTTCATCAAAATGCACATAACCAAGGAGGAACCTCGACTCCGAGCTAAAACATACTTTTAAAACATCTTTTCATAAGACAAATATGAAAAATCATACTCAATGCACATAAACATGAAGCAATCAATTAATTAAAATAAATCATATTTTTGAAAATCAAATTTTCTTCATGAGCATGCATGCATGAGGAAACATGAGGGTGACTAAGACACACGATTCCTAAAGAGTGAACCATGAGGGCTAAGGCCTCAAGCTAGAATCTAATATAGAAGGAAAGAGATAGGGATACTATGAAGTCACATTGCCTCCAAACTTTCACTCACCAAACCATAACAAGGAACTCTTCCAAAACCAACATAGTTGTACTCACGTACCAACCATGAAGCTTACCATCCCCCTTGGGAGAAAACCCCACTAGTCTTTTCAAATCCATCTACCTCAACCCAAACATAATACCAAAGTCTTAACAACCACTAAACCATTTACACAAGTAAAAGCTTAAGAAGTTTCCACAAGGATTTCAAGGACTACTCCAAACACAATCTCCATACATGGAGTCTTACCATATCCAATGAAACACTCAATATCAAGAAATGTATAACCACAAGATAAAAGACCTTAACTTACCAATTACCGCATTCGAGGAACCCTCATGATCTTCTTGAGTTTGGAGAGCATAAAGCATATCTTGTTTCCGACCACCACAAGGACTGGAGGAAGGGTAGGGTTCAGCCCATAGACGATTATCTCCCACATTATTAGCAACCGTATGAAAATTCCTTATCTTATGATCCATCTTTCCAAAACCAAAACATGCTTTAGAACAGGCTAGACACTCACCCTTAAGTCTTCTTCAACACTCCCGACACTCGGGCCATATTTGCTCACTACTACCCTTACCTTGGGAATGACTACTTCCATCGGATCTTGAATGTGATGACTCACCATCATCCCTTCTTTCCCTCTTTGAATCCATGTTTTCTCCTTAAGCTTTTCTTCTTCTATTTGTTGTGCATGAACCATCAAACGAGAGACATCCATCTCCTTAACAAGCATGGCGGTTAGGCATTCTTTGACCACTAAGTCAGAAGCACCTGACACAAACTTACTCATCCTTGCCCTTGGATCGACAACCATAGTTGGAGCATATTTAGACAATTGTGTGAATTTCAAAGCATACTCCTTCACACTCATATATCCTTGGCGATGGTTAATGAACTCGAGTACCTTTTCCTCTCTCATCTATAGGGGAAAGAACTTATCAAGAAAAGCAACCTTAAATTTCTCCCAATCAAGAGGATCCTCATCTACCGCCCTCTTTTCTTTCCATTGGTTGAACCAAACTTGTGCAACACCCTTAAGTTGATAAGCGGCCAATTCTGCCTTTTCCAGCGACGTCACTTCCATGATCATCAAAACCTTATATACCTCATCAATGAACTCTTGAGGATCTTCCTCAACATTAGACCCATGAAATTCTGGAAGATTCATTCTAATAAAGTCCCTCACCTTTGTTGCCGTCGTACCCATCCATGGATTCATGGGATCCACAACCTCTCTATTTGCTTGAGCCATCATACCTTGGGCTAATGCATGAAATATGGCTCGAAACTCATCATTGGTCAATTGCTCGACCAAAGGGTTGACTGACACATGGGGAACCTCTTGTCTCACATTTTCATGAACATCTTTATTCCTTCTCACAGGATTACTTTGTGGAGGCATATTCTGAAAAACATAAATAGGGGTTAGGAAAAAAGACACCTAGAGTTACACTTTATCGCATGACTTTAGAGTAATGAAAGAAGTAAAACTTCCTAAACACCTTATAGCCTCTCGCTCATAAATATGGCGCGCTTTACACTCATGAACAAGATTCTACTCGACATGGCTTATGAGACATCCTAGGACCTTTCTAAATCTTGTACTCTGATACCAAGTTTGTCACGACCCAAGGTAGCCCCTAGGTGTAACATGGTGTACAAGAATCCAAAAGGTCACATACAAGCCACTTAGCATACATCATACAAGATAATATAGTTTAAAATATTTAAAAGACAATTTCAACATAGAGAAGTCTTATAGAGAAAAATGAAAATCTAAACATCATCTCAAAGACATCTAGTACATAAGAAGAAATTGGGACGTAACCCGTACATCAAGTTCAAAAATAAAATGAAATCACATAATGAAATAAAGGCTTGGTCCTCGAAACATGAGGCCTCACCAATCTTCAATCTTCAACTATTAAGAGATCCTAGCCATGGAGGTGTGAATCGAAATCGTCAGACCCTACATTTGGGGAAATGTAGGCAAGAGTATGAGTTAGTACAAAAAATGCACCAAGTATGATATCCATGCATAAAAATATTAAATCATTCCAAAAATGACATTTTCGTGATATGCAAAGACAAAGTTAAAACATAAGATAAAAGGGTTAGAAAACATAAAACTAATCATGAACAATGCAAGTAAAATCATATTTGAACATATGTGAGATACTTCTTGAATTAACCTTAGTTCATTATTATTGTGGAAAGTAGCCTTAACTAACATAAAGACGATGTGAGCTATAACATGATCCCAGTGTCTCCCACACTAAAAATGATTGTCCTACTTACCAAGGTAGAACTATGAATCTGAGATAAAGTGGATCCACTAGCTAATGTCTGTCTAGACAATCATCCAATAGGGGCAGATAGGTAAGGGATAAAGAGACTACTACTAGAAACCCGGCCTCGGCTCGGTAGAGCTTCCATCGCAATATCCTTTCGGTGCTAAGCATAAATCCCACAGAGTAGTTATTAATCTTAACTTATCTCATGATCCATGGAAAGGCACAATTAAGTAGCCAATCCAAGCTAAAGTCATATTAGGATAGCTCCTTAGACCATGCGTGAGAAAACCTTTCACCATCCATGATCTTTTCATAATAGCTTTTAAATCCCATAGTCACTCACTTCATGCTAGAAATTCCCCAATACTAATAGAAATAGTTTTGAAATCGTATTCTCTAAATCATTGATGACATATCCGGATATCATACTAATCAAGACCTAATTTAGGAAAAAGCCCAAAAAGAATTGAGGGAAAATCTAGATGTCTTTCATGTCATGTGGCCAAACTTCATAGAACCTATAGACATTCTCATCTATAAGCTTTCTTGAGTTATAAACATACTTTCATGAACATGCGTTCTTTTCAATAATTGATAAGCTTCATTATAGTTTCAAAGTGAATACATCTTCAAATTCATTTACAGCTATTTCATAAAGAGAAGACATGCATATTTTCATAAATTCATCTTTCATAGTTCAAGACACACATTATATCAACATAGCTTATAAAACATGGGTTATGCATGGGTTCATGGGAAATCAACTTTAAAAATGCAATTACTTCAATTCATGCATAAAAAGTCATAAAATATTCAATTTAACCTACATTGAAAGGAACCCATGACAATTGAACAAGACCCTAACTTGATTGGGGAATCTAGCTTTACAAAATTGGAGAATTTGGGAACTCCATAGAGGAAAGGGCTCCATGGATGGAAACTAGCATACCTTGATGCCAAAAGCTTGAAAGCAATGGAGGATTAGGAGGATTGATCTTGAAACCCTAGCTTTCTTCTTTAACTTCTAGAGAGAGAAATATTCAAGAGGAGGAGCTTGATCATCTTTTGGAAATTTAAGAGAATGGATTGAGTTTGGGCGATTTGGGGGTTGAAAATCATCATATAGGGCTTTGGATAGAAGGCAAAACGTATTGAGTTACAATAATTGGGAAAAGACCTAATAACCATTGACTTAAAAAACTGACGATGTACTATCTACTACGGGATTGACAGATCGTTGTTTGAACTACCATCCGTCGATTGGGTCATCATTCATGGTTTGCCCGACACGGCTTCACTAAACCGAGCATAATTTTTACTTCGGTCATGGATTTTAGAAAATTCTGTGGCATTGGAAAGAGAATTCAATTATCTTTAATTTGATAGGTGATTTGCCACCTAGTTCATTTTGTGCTAAATTATATGACCATTTGAAGTTGACCTAAAAGCCCTTTATTTCCAAATAAATGTTGTCCCTCACCAACGACCAGACCTACAATCCGTGGTTCCAACTATGGACCGTCCTGGTGGGATGTCATTAGTTTGAGAGACTCAATCATTGAATTACGAACAACGGAGCCGACCTACAGTCTGTGGTTTTAGCGATGGGCCGTGTGTCACGAATGTCGTTCTCAACTTATGACACTGAAATCTTTCTATGTATGGGACTCACGTATAAAATTTATATATGACTCATGTAATGGATGACGGGCCGTCCTAGTGAACTGTCACAAAGTACTAAAACTAGACATCTTTACAAAAATCCTACTCGTGCACCACGCCACCATCGACGAACCGTCGTCCCACCTACGAGTCGTGGATGGTGTTGTTTGTATTGACACTAGGTTTGAGAGAACTGAAATTTTCTTGCATTTTTGAATCCGAGATGTTACAAAAATTCTTCAAATACTCCTGCTCCAAAGTTCAACAACGATGATGTGCCTAACCGTAAGCCTTAAGGAGGCGGTGGTAATAGATCTTCTATTCCCGCTAGCCAAAAGTATGGCAAGAGTCATTTAGGGAAATGCTTAGGTGGTTCCGATGTTTGCTATGACTGTGGGAAGAGTGGTTACAAGGTGAGGAATTGTCCCTTGCAAGCTAGTAAGAGTAAGGATGGTCGTCAAGTTAAGCCTAGTGGTTTTGGTTTGGGTGGTGCTCCTCGTCAGAACAAATTATATATTCTTCAGACTAGACGTGATCATGAGGGTACTCTGGATATAGTGATCGGACTAGTATGTTACAAGTCTTTTATCTTGATGTATATGCATTGCTTGATCCAGGTTCAATATTATCTTTTGTGACTCCTTATGTGGCTATGAGATGTGATGTCTGTCACAAAACTCTTTTAGAACCTTTTTAGTCTCAACACCTATTGGAGACTCCATTGTTTATAAACAAGTCTATAGCTATTGTCCCATTTTAGTTTCTCATCAAGTCACTCATGTTGACCTTGTAGAGCTAGACATGTTAGATTTTGATGTTATTTTTAAAATGGATTGACTTTATTCTTGTTATGCTTCCATAGATTGTAGTACTCGATTACTCACATTCCAGATTCCGAATGAACCTATCTTAGAATGGAAGGGTGTAAATTCAGCACCTAAGGGTCGGTTTATTTATTGTATTAAGGCTAGGAAAATGATTTCCAAAAGTTGTATCTATCATCTTTTTTCAGGTTAGGGATATGGATTCTGAAACCCCCTATTCTTGAGTTAGTTTTGATTTTAAATGAGTTTTCATATGTGTTTCTCGATGATCTTCTTGGTATTACTCTTGAAAAGGAAATAGACTTTGGTATTGGCTTTCTTCCAAATATGCAACCTATCTCTATCTCTCCTTATTGTATGGCTCAAGTAGAACTAAAGGAGTTAAAGGATCAGTTGAAAGATTTATTGGATAAGGATTTCATTAGACCGACTAAATCACCATGGGGTGCTCCGATGTTGTTTGTCCGAATGAAGGATGGTTCACTTTGTATTTGTATTTACTACCGACAATTGATAAGGTCACGATAAGAAATAAGTATCCTATTTCAAGGACCGATGTCTTGTTTGATCAAATCCAAGGTGTGAGTTTCTTTTTAGAGATTGATCTTCGATTGAGGTATCATCAATTGAGAGTAAGGAAAAGTGACATTCCAAAGATGTCTTTTCTAACTCGGTATGATCACTATGAGTTTATGGTGATGTCTTATGGTTTGACTAATGCCTCAACGACATTCATGAACCTAATGAATAGTGTGTTTAAGTAATATCTTGACGTATTTGTGATTGTATTTATTGATGATATTTTGATTTAGTTACAGAGTGAAGTTGAGCATATTAATCATTTAAGTATTGTGTTAAAAATTATCAAGGATCAGAAATTGTTTGCTAAGTTTATCAAGTGTGTGTTTTGGTTGCAGTCTGTTGCTTTTCTTGTCCATAGTTTTCTGGTGAAGGTATCAAGGTTGATCCTAAGAAGACTAAAGCAGTTAAGAACTCTCCATAAACCTCTTTCCCCTTTTAAAATTTAGAGTTTCTTGGGTTTGGTCGGTTACTATAAAAGGTTTGTAGAATGATTTTCCTCTATTACTTTTCCTTTGACTACTTTGACTCAAAAGAAGGTGAAATTCCAATGGTCAAAGGCATGTGAGAAAAGTATCCAAGAGTTGAAGGATAGACTCACTTCATTCTCTATTATGGCATTACCAGAAAGAATTGATGGTTTTGTGGTGTATTGTGATGCGTCATGAATTATTCTAGATTGTCTTTTGATGAAATATGGGAAATTCATTGCTCATGCATTGAGGCAATTGAAAGTGCATGAAAAGAATTGCCCAACTCATGATTTGGAGCTAATGGAGGTTGTCTTTGCTTTGAAGATTTGGAGACATTATCTTTATACGGTCCATGTAGATGTGTTCATTGATCATAAGAGTTTACAATACATGTTCAAGCAAAAGGATATGAATCTTCGCAAAAGGAGGTGGTTTGATCTGTTGAAGGGTTAGGATATGAGTGTCCTTTATAACCTAGATATGGAGACTATGGTTGCCGATGCTCTTCATTAGTTGATTGTCGATGGGTAGTGTTGCTCATGTTGAGGATGGTAAGAAAGAGTTTGTTTGTGATGTTCATAGACTAGTTTGGTTGGGTGTTCTCTTGGTTTATTCCGATGATGGTGGTGTCATTGATCAGAATGGTTCAAAATCGTCTCTCATTTTGGCTGTGAAAGATAAGCAAGACCTTTAACCGATTATGGTTGAATATGTCGATTTCTGAAAAAGCCATTGAGGTTTTCTCCCATAGGGGTGATAGTGTTCTTCATTACCAAGGTCGATTATGTGTTGGGAATGTTAATAAGTTGAAGAACTAGATTTTGATGGAAGCTCACAGTTCTCAGTATTCTATTCACCAGGAGCCACCAAGATGTACCGTGATTTGTGGGATGTCTATTGGTGGAATAGGATGAGGAAGGATATTGTAGAATTTATGTCTAACTATCCAAATTGTCAACAAGTGAAAGTTGAGCATAAAAAACTAGGTGGTTTGGCTCACGACATTAGCATTCCTACGTGGAAATTGGAAGATTTGTATATGGACTTCATTATGGGTTTAGCTAGTACTCATCATTAGATTGACTTGATTTGGGTTATTATAGACCAAATGAATAAGTCGGCTCATTTTTTTCCCGTGAAGACATTATTTTTAGCTGAAGAATATTCCAAGCTTTATATTCGAGAAATGGTAAGGTTGTATAGGGTACATTTATCCATCATCTTTGACAGGAGTAATCAATTTACATCCTAAGTTTGGAGGTTCTTTCAGAATGGTCTTGGTACTCAAGTGAAGCTTAGTATAGCATTTAATCCTCAGACTGATGGTCAAGCCGAGCATGCTATTCAGACTTTGGAAGATATGTTAAGAGCTTGTGTGATTGACTTTTAGGGTAATTGGGATGATAACTTGCTTTTGATCGATTTTGCTTATAATAATAGTTATTACTCAAGTATCCAAATGACTCCATTTGAGTCTCTCTATGGTAGGAGGTGTAGGTCTCCTATTAGTTGGTTTAAAGTTTGTGAGATCGCTTTGATAGGTCCCTAGGTAGTGCATGAGGCTATTGAGAAGGTTCAATGTATTAGAGAGAGGTTGTTACTCCCCGAGGCTA
The DNA here is from genome assembly GCA_036250505.1 of Solanum acaule. NCBI lineage: Eukaryota > Viridiplantae > Streptophyta > Magnoliopsida > Solanales > Solanaceae > Solanum > Solanum acaule. The sequence continues at coordinate 59,833 of JAJOOR010008094.1, forward strand.
CCCCTTTGACGTAACACAGGACCTAGGATCACGAGTGACCCCAAGTTAACCCTATGTATGGCATATATCAAGCATATTGAGAATAACAGAATATGACATGTACTATGCAGAAGCTAAAACAATGGATAACTGAAAGTGGGGAATACCCAACTAGTGAAAATGTATAAAACATTCTAAGAGCTTAATAACAACTAAAAGATTAAACTTAAAAAATCAAGTTGATTCTACTACTATGTCTGAAAAGTCTCTAACTGAGTTGAGTTGCTGGGACATGCCCCCAGCTAACTTTAACAAAACTAAAAACTGAATAAAAAGACTAAAATGAAAGTATGTCTATTGTCCTCGAAGTATGAGGACTCACCACTAAAGCTGCTGAAACGCGGACCGAGATTTATCTAAGCGCGATCTGGATGTTGAGTACCTGAACCTACTTCATGAAAGGATATAACGAAGAGTATGCGTTAGTACTTGGAATGTACTAAGCATGCATGATATAGATACTAAGTTGAACAAATACATATAAGTTGAACAAATCATAACTGAGCAATGACATAACTGAGTAAGAATGTAAATACTTATACATAACTGAAAAGCTAAGTTGAATGCAATGACCAAGTACTAATCATGAAAATAATATGTTGAACTGAATGTTGAAGTATATACTGAATACCTTGTCAAATGCACTAAGAGTCTCACAATGGGAGCTACTACTAACCGACATAAAGCACGTGAGCTAAACGTGGAGTCTGATGTATACGACCCATCGAGAAGACCTAATATACCTTGACAGGGCATGACTGGCGTGATCACTAAATCGGATGCCCAACAGATGGGACTTATAATCCTATGGGAGCACGTAGTTCTGGGACTATGAGGGTATGTTGAACCCTAGTCCAACTCGGTGCTAAGTCTACTCTAGACTGAATATGTATATGACACAAAAGTAACTAAAACATTGAATAGCTCAAAATACTAACATGCACATCTGAGAATGCAATATTTATATACTTATAATGTAACATTCGAAATCTGAGGCATGATTATCTGTTTAACTGACCTAGCAAGTATAATTCATGAACTAAGAGAATTTATACAAACTAGGGTTCTGAGTTTCATACAAGGAATTAAGAACACTTTCTAAAAACAAGCTATTTTGATTTAGGATACTACAACAGCTAAATCACGACAATTATTCAAGGTTTTACAAAACCTAGGTCTAAACAAGATATGGAGAATCAAGAAGATGACTGAATTCTAGGGATCTAGTGGATGAAAGGAACCCACTAGTGAAATCCCACATACCTAGTGATAAAATTTACGGAGAAATCCTTTGATTTAGGGGCTGAAACTTTACGCAAACCTTCGGATTGTTCTTGGGAAATTGGTGGCTCTTTGTTCCCTTTTTTTCTCTAAGTTTTGATGATTTTTGGAGAATGAGGGTTCTGGGTAAATCTGACTGAGTTATTAGGCTTAGACTGAGTAAAACGACATAGTTTAGGCATTAAACGATGCATTTTAAGGGCCCGAACACATAGGAAAAAGACCTAAATGACCCTAACTTAAAAGCTAACGAAGGCCATACATAAAGCGACCTACAGGCCATTGTTGGGACTACCAACCGTCGACTGTGGTCGTGGTTCATGGTTTGCCCGACAAGGCTTCACTAAAACAAGCATAACTTTTTACTCGGAGCTGGGATTTTATCAAACTCCTCGGCTTTGGAAAAAGGATTTAATTATTTAATTTGATAGGTCATGGGCCACCTATCTCATTTTGTGCTAAAAGATATAACCGTTTGAAATTGACCCAACAACCAATTCCCTCCAATTGGCCGTTGACCCTCACCTACGGTCATACCTACAGTCCGTAGGTCCAACTACGGACCTTACTAGTTAACCGTAGTTGGCATCAGAGACCATTAACCTTTGGGCCTTAACGACGGAACCCCACCTACTGTCCCTAGTTCTACCTACGATCTATGGTTCTATCTATGGTCTGTGGGTGGTTCCGTCAGTACAGGCACTAGTTTTTCTGGAAACTAGGATTTTTTTCATTTTAAGATTCGAGGTTACATTATCTCCCTCTTGGGAACATTCATCCTCGAATGAATTCTAAACAAACTGAGTATGGAGGGAAGGAGCTGCAATCCCTACCACTAAGTACTAGAAATTGATATCTAATTGAACTGAGTTCCAAGATCATGCAAATATGCTGAAATGCAAGAATAACTGAGGGAACAAGATGCTGAGACTAAATTACACAAGAGTAAACTGAGAGACTGGAGAGGAACTATTACCTCAAGCTCAAACGAAATTGGAAGGAAAGAGATGACGATACTTGGCCATCATGGCTGTTTCTGCTTCCCAAGTAGCTCCCTCTAGGGACGGACTCCTCCACAAAACCTTCATTGAAGCGACTTCCTTATTCCTCAACCTACGAACCTGATGGTCAAGAATTTCAACAGACACCTCTTCATAAGTGAGACTATCATTTACAGCCACACTCTCTAATGGTACTATTGATGCCAGGTCACCCATACACTTCTTCAACAAGGACATATGAAAGAATGGATGAACCGCTACTAGTTCTGCTGATAACTCTAACTCATAAGCCCTATTACCAACCCTTTTCAGGATTCTGTAAGGATCTACATATCTAGGATTGAGCTTCCCTTTCTTGCCAAATCTCATCACCCCCTTCATAGGTGACACCTTCAGGAAGACCCAATCATGGATTTCAAACTCTAAGTCCCTTCAACTCACATCTACATAAGACTTCTGGCGACTCTGAGTTGTCTTTAGTCTATCTCTGATGAGCTGAACTTTTTTCATAGCTTCATGAACCGAATTTGGCCCTATCAAGGCTGCTTCACCTACTTCAAACCAACCAATTGGGGACCTGCATCTACGCCCATATAGGGCCTTATAAGGGGCCACTGAATACTGGAGTGGAAGCTATTATTATTAGGCAAACTCTATGAGAGGTAGGTGATCATCCAAACTACCCTTGAAATCGATCGCGCAAGATCTCAACATGTCTTTTAAGGTTTGTGGATAAAATGCTATGCAGAGATTTACCTGGGTACCAAGACCTTTCTGAAACGATTTCCAGAAATGAGAGGTAAACTGAGGACCTCTATCTGAGTTGATAGACAAGGGAACCCCATGCAATTTGACTGTCTCATTGATGTAGAGTTTTGTGTAGTCCTCCGCTGAATATGTAGTTTTGTCAGCCAAGAAGTGAGCGGACTTAGTGACTCTGTCTACTATCACCTAAATGGAATCATATTGTCTGCGAGGATGAGGTAAACCCGTAATGAAGTCCATGTTTATCACTTCCCACTTACATGTAATAATGTTAATCTCCTGAGTCATTCCTCCTGGTTTATGATGTTCTACCTTAACCTATTGACAATTAGGACACTTAGCCACAAAGTATGTTATGTCCCTCTTTATGTCGTTCCACCAAAGGACTTCCCGTATATCATGACACATCTTAGTGGAACCTGGATGAATGGAATACCTAGATTTATAAGCTTCTGTAAGGATCTGCGGCCTCAACTCACCCACCTTAGGAACACCTAAGCTACCCTGGTACCGAAGCACACCATCTCCCCCTCAGGAGAAAACCTCAACTTTCTACTGATGAACTGCACATTTCAACTGAAGTAATATAGGATCACTATTTTGTTTTTCCTTAACCTTCACTACCAACAAAGATTCTGATCCAGTCTAAACTATCACCCCCACCATCTGATGTGTCTGTAAGATAACTCCTAAGCGAGCAAGCCGGTGAACATCTTTGGATAACTCTTTCTTTTCTTCCTCAACATGTGCTACACTACCCATAGACAGTCTGACAGTCTGCTGAGAGCATCAGCCACTACATTGGCCTTACCCAGATGGTACAACACATTTATGTCATAATCCTTGAGGAATTCAAGCCATCTCCTCTAACAAAGATTCAACTCTTTCTGGGTGAACACATATCGGAGGCTCTTATGATCTGTGAATAAATCAACATGAACAAAGTAGTGTCTCCAAATCATTAGGGAAAATACTACAGCTGCAAGCTCGAGGTCATGAGTTGAGTAGTTCTTCTCATGAACCTTAAGTTGCCTAGAAACATAAGCTATGACCTTACCTCGTTGCATCAACATACAACCTAGGCTGACCCTGGATGCATCACAATAAATCACATAACCGTTTCAACCATCTAGTAGAGTCAAGACCGGAGCTGCTGTCAACCTAGTCTTCAGTTCTGAGAAGCTTTCCTCACTCATCTGACAACTGAAATTTGACCTTCTTCTGAGTCAACTTGGTCAATGGGGAAGCTATGGATGAAAATTCTTCAACAAACCTCATGTAATAACGGGACAAACCCAAGAAACTTCTGATATCTTTTGGAGAGATGGGTGTGGGCTCGTGCTGTACTACCTCAATTTTTTTAGAATCTACTCGGATCCCTTTGCTAGATACCGCATGACCAAGGAAAGAGATGGACTGTAACTAGAATTCACATTTGCTAAACTTAGCGAATAGCTAGCGATCTTTGAGAATTTGCAGAACAACTCTCAGATGAGTCGCATGCTCCTCCTCACTCCGGGAATAAATGAGGATATCATCAATAAAGACGATGACGAACAAGTCCAAATACTATTTGAACACCCTGTTCGTTAAGTCCATGAAATATGCAGGAGCATCTGTCCATCAAAAAGACATAACTACAAATTCATAATGACCATACCGAGTTTTGAAAGCTGTCTCTGAATGTCACTATCTTTGACTCTGAGCTGATGATAATCGGATTTGAGGTCTATCTTAGAAAAGTAACTAGCACCCTGAAGTTTGTTGAACAAGTCATCAATCATGGGGATGGGATACTTATTCTTGATTGTGACTTTGTTCAAGTGCCGATAGTCAATGCACATTCTGAGAGAACCATCTTTCTTTTTCATGAACAACACTGGAGCACCCCATGGAGAGATACTAGGTCTGATGAAACCCTTATCTAGAAAGTCTTTCAACTACTCTTTCAATTCCTTAAGCTCGGCTGGAGCCCTTCTATAAGGAGGAATCGAAATGGGTTGGGTATCCTTAAGGAGATCTATTCCGAAGTCTATTTCTATTTCGGAAGAAACTTTGGGAAGATCTTCTGGAAACTCATTTACTATTGTGACTGACTCAAGAGTTGGGGTTTCAGAGTTTGAATCCTTAACCTGAACCAGATGATAGATATACCCTTTGGAAATCATTTTTCTAGCCTTAAGGTAAGATATGAATCAACCCATATGTAGTGAGCCACTACCCTTCCACTGTAAGACTGGCTCGTTTGGAAACTAAAACCGAACGATCCTAGTTCTACAATGGACTAAGGCATGACAGGAATGTAACCAATCCATGCCTAGAATGATATCGAAATCTACCATTTCTAACTCTACAAGATCTGCTAGATGACTTTCTGAGAGACTATGACGGGGCACTTTCTGTATGCCCTTCTAGCTATACCTAGGTCACCAACTGGAGTAGAAACTAAGAAGGGTTCTGAAAGAATTTTTGGACTGAAACCAAAGTTTACTGCTATTTAAGGAGTTACAAAAGACAGTGTAGCCCCTGGATCTAACAATGCATAAACATCTCAATGAAAGACTCGTAACATACCAGTGAATACATTAGGAGAATCTTCGTGGTCCTGGCGAGCCTTGAGAACATATAACTTGTTCTGGCGTTGACCACCACATGTACCAGATGAAGTACCCTACTGAGTTGGGCGACCTACTAGTGTTGCTGAGCTGTGGACTGAGCCCTATTGTTGTTACCTCCTTGCCCCTGCTTGGAACAAGGGCAATCCTTCAACCTATGGCCAGACTGACCACACCCAAACAACTTTTCCTTGCCTGCAAGACACTCGCCCGGATGGTTCTTACCACACTTTGGACAAGTTGGGTAAGTCTTGTTACCTGAAGCACTCCCCTGAAACTTAGAGTCTGATGCCCTAGCTTTATGATCTTGTTGAAACCTGGGGGATGGAGCACTAGCTGATGAAGGTGTTGGGCTGTAGACCTTTGCTGAAACTGTGAGCGATTCCAACCATCCGACTTTTGTTGTGAGTATTCATAGTTTCTCGTTCTGGCCTTTTTGTTATCCTTAGCCAATTCCCTAAGCTTATCTTCCTGAACTTGCTGAGCATGAGTCATTAGTCTGGAGATATCCATATCCAATAGAAACATCGCATTCCTGCACTCAGTCTTCGCCAAATCGGACACATCAAACAAGAACTTACTTATTTGTGCCTTGGATCAGCAACCATGTGTGGAGTATACCTGGAGAGCTAGGTGAACTTCAGCCCGTACTCTTGGACCGACATAGAACCCTGCTTCAAGTTCATTAACTATTGTGCCTTAGCTTCTATAAGTTCCCTTGGGAAGAACCTGTCTAGGAAAGCTCCAGTAAAACAATCCCAAGTCACAGGAGCTGCATCTACACCCCTATTATCTTTCCACTGAGTGAACCAGATATGAGCCATGTCTTTCAATTGATAGGATGCTAGCTCAACACTCTCAGTTCTAGTCATTTGCATTACTCCAAGGATTTTCTTAACCTCATCAATGAAATTCTTTGGGTCCTCACCAACCTTCGACCCTAGAAACTCAGGCAGATTCATCCGAACAAAATCTCGAACCCTAATTGTAGCTAATCCACCATTTGTGTTAGTAGGAACTGGGACCTGCTGATTATTCTCATTGGCCACACTCTAAGCCAAGAGCTGGATCGCATTCCAAAATACTGCATTCGTAATCTCATCGTTTGAGACTGGTGGAAATCCGTTAGCATTACGTACGTTAGCTCTACGAGGAGGCATGATCTGAAACGCATAACGACGGATTAGAAAGGAGATGTTGGATAAAAAAATTGGAAAATATAGTTAGAAAATTTTACTCGGATACTCATGGATTAGAAAAAGGACTCTATCCTTTGTTAAAAGAACTCTGTTTCTGAGAACAATTTTGATAAAAAAATATGTTTAGCAGAACAAATTTTGACTATTCATGTGTTCTAACGATAGTAAAGTTACTCTATATAATATAATATTTAATTACTAAATAGATATTTGTTTTAAATTTAATATCTTTTATTTTATCTACACAATGATGGCTTAAGTGTCCGGCTTAACTGTCCACTTGAAAGGTGGAGCGCAACTCTCTAGATTTTATATGGCTTCAATTTCCGAAGCATATTATAGGTGGACCTCAATGAGGTCCACTATTGTGACCATTATCAAAATAGGTAATGGTTTCGACATTAGATTTTCTAGGGTGGAATTGGAGATATAATTTTTTAGATATTCGTAAATTATAAATTTGAAACAAAATGAAATATTTCTGTCATATTGCTAGGGTTTCGAGTGAGGATTAAATCTTTAGACCTAAATGAGCTTCATTTTTGTTGTTACTTCAAGTTTAAGTTTGTTTGTTGAAAATAGATCTTAATGAAAAGAATCTTGAGTTGGAGAATTCAAAATTGAAGAAGGATGCATCTCCACGCCCATCTTTACCAAAGTTACAAATTCTCAACGTCTCTTGTTTATTTTGTTTTTTAAAATTAGCATTTGTTAGTGGTATGAAATTTATGATACATCAATGCTTCAATAGATTATGTTTTATGCAATGTATCATCTATGTATTTATTTCATTGATATACTACCCTAACATTGATGAATATTTGACAAGTGGATTTCATACACAATACTTATATACTTGATACATAAGTAGTGTCTTATGTATCATTTACAATTTATCAAGTTCTGTAATGTATCTTCAATATTTTTTAATTTTAAAAGGATATAGATAGTAATAATTAGTTTTTTGTTGTGTATCAAGATTACCCAATAATAATCTTGATACATAAATCATAATGTATTTTAACTGATTCATATTAATGACTAATGTGTATCACACGTATCTAATACACATTAATGTCCATGATATATTTATACAGATTATTGCTAAATATCCATTATTTGGCAATGATACATTCATACAAACTAACATTACATGTATCTGATACTTAATATCTATCACACATTAATATTTCGATATAAAACCAAACACTTTACAACCAATCTTTACTTCTTTAATGTATCTGTAGGAATGCAGTACTTAGGAATTTACAAAATATTTTAGGAATAATAATGTATCATGAGTAATATATCCATCTCGAAAAAACAAATTAATCAAAAACTCGGTCATGATACATTCATACAAATTAACACTACATGTATTTGATATGTAATAACTATCACACGATAATGTATATATCGATCTAAAACCAAACACCTTATAGACAACCTTTTCTACTTTAATGTATCGGGTAGGATAACAGTACTTAACAATATACTAGATATTTTAAAAATAGCAATATATCATGAGTAATATATACATCTCATGATCACAAATCAAAAAGTTAACTACACAACATCTCTCCAACCTTTTTGTGTGTTGTATCAATGCATAGTAGATACATTGCAAATTCTGGCTCATGTTTTTCATCACCTCCAAGTACAGTCTAACGAAGATATTCATGATGTATATTCTCAAAATTTCCGATAATTTTGAATCAAGATTGAAAGGATCTTCGATGAACTGAGACAAGAATTTTGAATCTCAAAATTTTTTCGATGATTTTGAATAAAAATTAAGAGGATCTTCGATGAATCTGATTTTCAAGTTTTTCCTAATCTCATCGATCTCCAACTCAGCTGCAATGGTGGATTTGAGATTCACAAATGAAATCATTTGTCCAACAACAATCCCATCACTTATGTAACCTTCATAACTCACCTCGCTTACCCAAATTCCTCAACAAAATCGACATATTCATCTTGTATCAGCCACTTTGGTTGAGTAATTAAAGTTTTTACGATTTCATATTGATGGAGAAGATGAAAAATTGAATTTTGAATTTTGTGAATCTATTACAGATTGGTGAATCCGGGGAATTAAAATCAATTTTACGTTAATATTTCATATTAAGCGCAACAGACAAATTTTGTGATGTATCATAAGTAATGTATCTGGACAATTCTTATGTATCCGGATGACTGATATTTTAAGAAATTTTTGTAAAGTAGAAAAGAGTAGGGATAAAATGTAATTTAGGTCTTACACTATGAGATTTATGTAAATTATAAAAAACAATCCCCAAAAATTCACTTACTCATTTATTTATTTTTGAAATTTTCCATCCCCTTTCCGATACTCGCGTTGGAGAAATACAGTTTTACTAATAACAACTACATTCATATAAATCTCCATATCCATTTTACCATCATACAAATTACTTGCAAGAGAAGATTTTAGAAAACGACGCAATTAAGCCAGCCTTCGTTGGACAAATTTGTTCTACAATTCTCAACAACACACTATATTTCACTTTTCTACTTCATTTTCAAAACAAAAACACGAGTTGTATGATACAAAATAGTTGGCAAATGCAATATCTGTAAAATGAATCAATATTTTGGCTTAAGCTAGTTCAAAGGGAGAACAATTGCCCAAGAAGACCATCCATCGAGAAGGAAGGAGATCACCATCTCATTAACACCAAGGGTATAGGACTTCGCGGATTGCAAATGAGTAAATGCCTAAAATAGTAATATCACCTTCAATAGCTACTTAGGAGCAAAATTATTCAAACATAAAATGATTTGAAGTAATAATTTTATCAATAATGAAAGTTAAAATGTGAAACACCTAAAATAAAATTTTCTTTTATACTAGATGGTTGATGCATCCGTGCCCAACAACAATAATGTGCAGAAAGAAAAGTAGACTACCAATAATATGCGGAAGGAAAGACATATATTGATCAAATGTAGATACATTATAACGCGAAGATGTCATCAACACCTTTGTAGGTGTTGGTGTGTTACTTTGAAAATTGAAATAGCTCAAAACGTTGATTTGCAAGGTTTTGTGGCCTAGAGAAGAGAGACTACATGAGTTTAGATTACATATAGGAAACCGCTAATAGATTTCATTGTATAAAAAACAGATGAAATCTTCAAATAACAAGTTCTACTCTAAATCCTAAGTAGGAGTAATGTCATATCTTCACCCATTAAGTCTCCATACCGATTCAAAATCCTATTCCCTCGAAAGAACTCGGGGAGAAAAAAACATCTTTGTAACTCTAATGGTAATGAACATGTGCTTATGTAATCGAAATGTTGTTAGTAAATAACTACTACGCTGCCTATGGTATATATTTGCAAGATAAATATGCCACTCCAATAAGATTTTGAAGAGGAAAAAATTTTACAACCACAAAACCAGCAACCTACTAGGACCAGAGTACGCTAGAAGAAAAGGCAAACCAAGAAAGAGCTGCTAAATTATTATTTTTCCACCCAACCCCGAGAAGATTAACAGTGTACTAACTTCTGTTACTTAAAAAAAAAGAATGAATACAACTTTTTTACTTATTAAATTCGGTTTAGGATTCCTTTTTATCAATTAATGTTACTTGACTTTGAAGATTCATATTTGGGCGATAATTCTGAAATTAAGCTAACGAAAATTAACTTTATGTTTAGGAGTTTCTCCAATTAATTTATTAATGTAGAATTTTAAAATTAAAATTATTTATCTATACTACCTTAAAGAATGAACTTTCTAGCCCTTTGTTTGGTACAACTAATTTGACTATATGTTGCGCAAAATCCATTAAAAAGAAAATATAGGTTATTTTGCACATCCAACAATCAAAAAAAAGTTATGAGCTAAAACAATTCATCACCTGATGTTATTAAATAAGCGAGCACAGTTTGAGAAAGAAAAATAATTTGACACATATTACTTGATCATAACTAATAAACTATATTATATGAGTAACGATGTTTTACAAACAACTTGTAACTTTTATCAAATTAATAAGTAGCTAACTATATCACAAAGTCATATTCATCAAGATTTTTATCATCATCATCATCATTCTTTGATGTTATTCCATTCTCTTCTGAATTGATACATTCATCCTCCAATGCAGCAAAAAAATCATCCCCGCATCCACCTCTATATTATCATCATCAATCTCTTCTAGTTCTTTCATAACCGAATCCATTAATTCATTAACTTCAACCTCATTCATAATATTCTCATCTTTTTTCTTACCATCATCACGTGCTTGTTTCTTCTTCTTAATCTTACAAATTACAAAATCCTTATGTACAATTTTCTTCTTTATATTAGTAACATAACCATCATATAAAGAGTACTCCGTCATCATCTACTCGCCGAATAACTCCTTGATTATTGACTTTTTGTTAGTGCGGGGAGCGTACTTCATATGGTGGACGTAACCCATAAGTCTACCTTTTTCATCAAACACATTCTTCGTTGGGTCTTGTATTCTCCATGTGCCCTCCCCAACAATTCGCTTAAATCTTTTATGATGTGCCGACTTCTCTTTCTTCAATGTTGTAATGAAGTAACCTGCGTTGGTGTTACTGCTCTCAAGAATTTCCCATGGTTCCTTGTCCACGTAAAGATCAACTAGCTGCATGTATTGATGTTGCTCAAGAAGTGGATCGTCTATCGCAAACCCTAGTAGATACTTGATAACATCCCTCACCTCCGGGTAAAAACAATATTCTGAATTTCTCTTAGGTTGATGATCACGAACAACCAATTATAGTTTAGGGATGAATATTAAACAAATTAACAATAGTGGATAGATGAAGCTAAAAGAGTATCCCTAAAACCCTAGTAATTAAGACAATATGGTCGATAAAGAGGTTGATACTATAATGGTATAATGGTTTTAATTAGCGCAAATATATAGTTATAATCCTAATTTATATCCTGCTTGAAAATGGACTTATTAAGCTTACCAATTCGGTAACTCATAGAAATTTGATTTTTTTCCTTTTCCATAGTTTTTCTTTTCGAAACAGAAAAGATTTACATTTCTGCTACATATACCAAATTTCAAGATATAGAAAAGTCAAGTTGTATAATCTAAAACATACCTAATTAATTAGCTCACTCATCTAAATAATTTAAATTCAACAGATAAAATTCTTTAAAAAAAATAGAACCTTTTATTTATGATAAATTTGAAGAATTATATATTATATAGAGTTAAAGGTCACTTTATTTTTTTAATTAAACAATAAGCAGCGAACTTTTCGGCTAAAAGCAGAACAAATATTAAGTTTATAACCACTTTGGTAACTCAAAAGTAGCGGGAGAAATATTTTGATTTTTTTTCTTTTCCCTTTTATGTAAGGAAAATAGTTTTTGTTTTCGAAAAAGAAAAAGATTAAGATTTATTTATTCCGTTTCATATTTTGATTAGGAAAAGGATAAAGAGCAAAGCAGCCAAAGCCTCTTGTGGTAGGAAGAGAAAGATTAATAAAATTTAAGATAAAAACAATTATGGACATAGTGAGTTTATTATTTTACCCCTATTAATTATGAAGTTAATAAATTAAAAATTTAAGATTTTAAAAAAGTTTTACCTTTTTCAAAGTAATTAATTGAGGATATAATAGGTAAAAAAAAATTCATTTTTTGATTTGTGAAAATGGACAAAGTAATTAGGATCAACTAAAAAAGAAAAAACGGACAAGTAATTAGAGACATAGGAGTATTATACTAAAAAGGCACAAAATAAATATTTAGATTAATGGGTAAATAAAAATAGAAAGAATGCACTCCATCAGAAATTCCTTTTTTGTTTTCTTTTGTTTATGCAAGGAATAGAAAAGAATAGTTTTCCTCTTCCAAAAATAAAAGGATTTATTTATTTTTTGCGTTTCCTATTTTGATAAGGAAAGAATGTTTCCTATATATACGATAGCATACTTTTTCAACTTACAACATTCTTCTTCAAAATCTAACTTCGTAACCATATAAATGGAGAGTTCACTTTTTTTTTCCTTTGTTTCGAGAATCGAAGTAACATCGATCGCTTGTTCATGGCTACTCTTGCTGCTTCTTTCTTAGCAGATCTAGACGAATTGTCCGATAACGAAGAGACTCCATCACGGATAGAGGAACATGATGAAGAATTGGATGATCTGGATAATGTTTCCAAACTGCAAAAATCATATTGCTACATTGACGTTATGCAGAGAGTTGAAGATGCCCTAAGTTGTGATCGTAAGCCAATATTAGGTGATTCAGAATAGGATGCTTTGATAATGGAATGGATATTGAGAATGAATTTTTTATAATCCACAATTTTATACGCGACAAGTACCGATACCGATTGAATTGGAGTCACTTGTTAATCACCCAATTGATTATGCTCGGGTAGTTAAAAAGATTGGGAATGCAATGGACATGACCTTAGTTGATTTGGAAGGATTATTACCCTCAGCTGTTATCATGGTTGTCTCTGTTACCGCGTCTACTACCAGTGGCAAGCCATTGCCAAAAGACCTTGGAAGCATGTGACAGAGCTCGAGTCAAATGGGATTTATTGCTCCCAATCTTTCTGGTGTTGTTGGGAGTGCAGTTGGTGCTCAACTTATAGCTACTGCTGGTGGTCTGTCGTCCCCGCTGATTGCATCAAGCTTGTTGGTGCCAAAAGGAATACTAATAATTTCATCACATAGGAGGTTGTTGTATTGAGCAAACTCAGAGTACACCTAGCTCCTTCCTTAAGGAAGCAAGCGTATGGAGTGTTGGCAGATAAATGTATATTAGCAGCCCGTATGGACTCAGCCAGAGGAGATCCGACTGGGCAATATGGAACATCTCTTAGGTATATTATCCTTAAGAAGATGGAGAAATTGCAAGAGTTACCTCCAGCAAATTAAAGCAACCAAAGCCTCTTCCAGTTTCATTAGATCATTCTAATGCGCTTATTAGAAAAAGAGAGGTGGTAGTCGGAAGCGAAAGATGAATAAGAAATATGAGATCGCGGAGAGGCAGAAGCTAGTAAATAGGATCAAGTTTGGAGTAGCTGAAGAAAGCTAGCTCCTTAGGGCAGGGCTATGGCATGCTTAGTCAAGCAACTGGAATACGATTATCAGTTATTAAGAAGAAATTCAAATGCAGCAGTACTAGTACTCGTGTATACTCAGGCTTGACTTCAAGTTTGGCCTTCACCCCAGTTCAAGGGATCGAGCTATCAAATCCTCATCAGGCCAAGCATACAACCACAAGTCATAGCACCTATTTCTCTGAAACTGCAACATTTTCCAACATTAATATATGAGGATTGTTAGTTGATCGAGTATATGTTTTAATATATGTTAGTTGTTTGTAAGTGAATGAGGAGGAGGAAGAGACAGTGGCTACGGCAGTTTAAATAAGAAATCTTCACAAGTTTTAAAATAAATCAATTAGAAAGTGTCCCTCCTACCTATTTCTCAAGACTTGAATCTTTAAAATTTAAAGAAAAACCTTATGAGTCCCTTTTCTCAAGTCAAGTTTAAGATTCGCTTATAAGTATGGATTGTATGTTGCAGTTAGAGTCGCTTGTTCATCACCTGATTGATTATGCCAGGGATGTTGTTGGACTGCTATCATCATCGTTTTCTCTTGCTCGCTACTTGGAAAGACAATACAAGCATGTGAGAAAGCCCCTGCTATTCATACAGATAAGAAAAACTTCGAGATTCGAATGGCATATATATATATATATGTTGCTTGCTCCCAATCTTTCTGCTTTCCTTGGGATTGCAGTTGCTGCATGCCAAACTTATGAATACTGGAGGTGGTCTGTCATCCTTGATAAAAATGTCCTGGTTCTCCGTGCCAAAAGGAAGAATATAGCCCAATTTCATACTCCTGTAGGAGGTTATATTGAGCAAAGTGAAATATTACAAACTACAAAGTAATTGCAATACTCAAACTATATTAATAAGAGAATTGGAATGTGATTACAACTTTCGAATCCAAATCAACACAAATATTGAAATAACAAGCAACTAATATAGAGATAAGAATAGGGATGACAAACTTAGACTCTAGAAGAAGAAGAGAGACCAGACATTTTTTCTTCAATATTTCCGTTGTAATTTCCAAAAACGCACGGCTAACTTCTTCTTAAAATGATTCCAATCAAACTATTGTTTGTTGCAAAACATCCAACGGAACACTCAAGCTAAGGGCCTCAGGGAAGGAAGAGGTAGCCAGTATTCCTCAAAGAAGCCTAGGAAATTGAAGTAGCACTCCGCCCTATATAAATCTAGTCCTCTGGATCAGCATCGTCACTAACAGCCCATTTGGATTGGCTTAAACAAGAGAGTAGTTTTTAAATCAAAAATAAAAAGTAAATGACTTTTAAATCAAAAAATAAAAAGTTATTTTAAGTCATTTTAAACTTCTTTTCAGTTGTTTTTTATTTATTTTAAGTTATTTTTTATTTTAAGTCAGTTTTTAAGTCAAAAACTGACTTAAAAAGTAGGATTGACAAACTTTTAAATCAATCCAAACACCCTCTAAATAGATCTAAAATAACCGCTTACATTACAGTACGTCAATGAAAGCACCAACAAAAATCTGCTACTATAGTTTGGACCCTGTCTATCGATATCTGTTAATGTTAATACTTAGGGTGTGTTTGGTATGGAGGAAAACATTTTCCCATATTTGGTTGGCTTAAAATGTTTGAAAAATGTTTTCCGAATCAACTCATATTCCTCAAAATTAAGAAAAATCACTTTCCTTCAAAAATTAAGGAGAACATTTTTCAAAACTCTACTTCATCCTTTAATTTTTTTTTCTTACCCTACCCATACACCGTACCTGACTCTCCCTATTAAAAAAAATTAAAGTTTTCAAATATATTTTCATTTCTATCCCCAAACCAATCCCCCCTCCCCATCAAACAAAAAAATAAAAAAATTACCCACCAAAAAGAATTGCTTTTGAAAAAAATCAAATTTAATTTTTTAAATTTTTTTATGCAACTCCACCCAGCTCCCGCCACCCCCCCCCCCTCCCTCCCCCAAACAAGGCCACCTCCACTCCCTCGCCACCCCCATCAAATTTTAAAATTTTCAATTTTTACGCCACCCCTACCCCTACCCCCCCAGGCCATCCCCATCAATTTTTTTTTTTTTCAAAAAATTGTTTTTAGAAAATAAATATTTCAATTTTTCTTTTCATTTTTATGCCACCCCTACCCTCCCCCCCGCCCCCACCCACCAAGGCCATTTCCATCAAAAAAAAAATTAAGAAAAAAATATTTTTGGAAATATTTCAAATTTATTTTTTTTATTTTTTTTACGCCACCCCAACCCCCACCCCTCCCAGGCCACCACTGTCAATTTTTTTATTTAAAAGTTTCATTT
>JAJOOR010008095.1:0-67839 GCA_036250505.1 Solanum acaule
AGAGTTTTGGAAAATGTTTTCCTTAAGTTTTGAAGGGAAGTCATTTTCCTTAAATTTGAGGAAAATGAGTTGATTTGGAAAACATTTTCCAAAATATTTAACCTAATCAAACATGAGAAAATTGGAAAACATTTTCCGGAAAATGTTTTCCTTCATACCAAACACACCCTAAGTGTATAATTATCCATTGATTTCATAAAGTCGACATGTATTGTTGGACATTTCAAAATAGTATAGTGGACAACTATTGTTGGACAAATGGAGTATCACTTATCAGAGCTAGGTCCATCCCCATTTGGGCTCCTGTTCCACGGTCTAATTTGTGGGCGTGAAGAGAGGTGTTAGAGTGGTTAAAGTCCCACATTGAATGGGAATTGGCTAGTAGTCTCTTTATATGGACTTGAACATTCTTCTCTTCATGAGCTAGCTTATGGGGTTGAGTTATTCCCACTAGCATTAGTCGGTCAGGATCAACATGTATTTTCGAAATGAGCAAGTTTCCTTTATTCACAAAACTTATATTTCATTTAGAAGTTATTGATACTTGATGTAATGGCGGAGGCTGCACAGGAGCTTTAAACAATGGTCCAATGCCATGGTATCATCTATGGACGATTAAGCATGGTTCATGCCATAGGACTTGATTTCTACTCATCCCACCTCTGTGGCGGTTGGGAACTTCATATTGCTGAATCTGATACCGATTTGGAGTTTTACATTGTAAGTTGAATGAGCTAAATGCCCCATATATGACTTCACCGCGATCCTGTTCTGTTTGTTTGATGCATGCCTATTACTCTGTACATTGTTAACTCACTATGTCATAGACACCGATAGCACCTTCCTTACTTATTAATGATTACACTTTGCTTAGCTTGTTTAGATAAACTCTTCTTTTTTCTTAATGTCTTTGGGTATATGCTGCAACTGATATATCCTACGTGTGGTTGCAGCATATACCCATGGCTCATTTGTTTTCTGGTCTTTTAATCTTTATTTTCCAGTTTTCTTATTCTCGTATAATAAGATGTTTGAGTTTTCTTCTCTGCTTTACATAGCTAACCTCACTACTACTAATTTTTCAGCTGGCTATGACTTGCCTCCAACTCTATGTCGAGATGGTACTGCAGACTTCTCGAGCACTTGAATCACCAGAAATCTTACACCTATCGAATAAGAGCATCAAAATGGATTACAACTTGAAAGAAGCACATATAAGATATTGTTCGCTAATATGACGGAAGTAAGTAAGTTCTTGACTTATTAATTCATGAATAAATATGCCAACAATCATGAATCTTCATATTTTTTCACTCATCTGCAACTTTGACAATCTTTTTGCCTATATTTTTGCCATTGAATAGTCCAATAAAAGCAGAGGGAATGCTTTCAACGCCTCGTGAGACATCTTCAATGGTCTTGAGTTTTCCACCTAGGAGGTACTCAACTGTTTTCGGCAAGAATTCAGCATCACATTCATGAGATAAACTGCAAGGAATCCGTAGATGGTAATCCTTTTGTAGACTATATCCAACATCTTCGGAGCAGCTCGTGTGCTAGCATTCGTGTACTCAGAAATAATCCCACAAATAGCTACTCTGCTGAATGAGTTCATGTTTGCCACTGCTGCTGCTAACATCCTGCCTCTCACGTTGTCGAATTAGACATCAATCCCTTGAGAGAAACACCTTTTCAGAGCTGATTTAAGGTCAATTTGTTGTTTATAATTAAATGCATCGTCGTATCCAAGTATCTCCTTAAGAAAATTTACCTTTTCTTGACTACCAGCATAGCCAACAACATAACATCCATGTAATTTAGCATACTGTCCTGCTAAATGCCTTATCGAATCTGAAGCAGCAGACACAAAAAATTTCTCCCCTAGCTTCGATTTACACACTTCGATGAATTCACCATAGGCAGTTGGTCTTCTAAATTCAAAAACTCCGATATGATAAGACAACGGAAAGCCCATATTAGGATCCAACTTATTCAACAATGAACCTTCCTTTATTATACTATACTCTCCCCAGGTAAGTAGCCCTGCTACGAAATCACCTTTTTTGAACTCAGGTCGATGAGAGAACAACACGCTTCCTACACCATAACTGTCAATGGACTCACCAAGAGTAATGGCAGTTGCAAAACTTATGGCTCCTTGTGATGAACTTTGGATCTTCATTCGATTTATCTAATACGGATTGCTTGACACATGATAACCAGGTTTTGGGGGCATTTTTATGAAATTGGCTAGGTTTTCCGCTCTTATGCTATTATTCTTTTAGTTTATGCAATTCTTTAATATTACTGGGTTTGAGGCTGACTTATCTTGGTGGGATAGATGAGTGCTATCACGTCCATTTCAGGGTCGTGACATTCTCTCTCCTTTTCGCATAACAATAAATTTTTTTATTGTAAGTATACTTTCTCTACTCTTATTTTAATTATATGTTTTAATATTTTGAAGTTGAAAGTTTTGTTCTTCTGTTGTTCTTTCTCTTTGCTTTTAAATTTCTTTTAAGTACTATTCATATTTTTAGTTTTAACATTTAATGCTAATGTGTCTATCACATTTTGATCATTAATGTCTATGGAATAATTGGGATAACAATTAAAGTATATGGATAATAGTTGTAGCATTTACTACTTTTTGCCTATCCTTGCGGATTTAACATATTTTTGTTGCCGGTTTCATCATTATATGAGGAATCCGTATCTAATAACTCCAATATTTATTTTGATTTGTATCAGTATTGAGATTTAGTAAGGCTTCTTCGAGCCTTCTTTTAAATTCTTCTTTGGAGAGCTTGGAATCCTTCTGTGAATTTGGTATTAACCTATCATTGCGGACTACTGGCGCCTATCCTTTAATTCTAATAGTCTTGCTTAGATACTTGATTCTTTCAAATTCATGAATGTCGAAGAACCAACTAATAATATAAGAAATCCTTTTGGCAATAAAAAAGTTACATAATTTAATATCTTCTTATAAGGTAGAGATATTATGCTCCACTTGAAATTTATTAAACTAGGGTCTACACGATTATTCTCCGCAACAGTGAAAAACATAAAATAAATTGTAAATTTTGGAAAGCACACATACGCAATGATGGAATTGATTTTATTAATGATTTTATGATAACCAATGATATAAATGATATAATATTAGGTATTCGTTTCATCACCCAAAGAAAACCTATACTACCAAATTAGACGACATCAACACCATTATTTAACGAAAGAATCTTATGTTCCCCTACCTAAACAATATGTAAAAAGATGAAAATAAATACATAAAAGATGAAACTATCTTTAGGATAATTTTACTTTCACAACAAAAAAATTATTTAATAAAAACTATTCAGCCTTGTATTCCACCTAGAATTTGCTTAGCCTTCTTTGTCATAGCTCTAGGTGTTACCAAATTTCAAAATAATTTCATAAACAATGACTACAACGCAGCCCAATATATGTTTTACAAGGGATTCATCTAAAGAAATATATTTTCTAGATGGAAAACCTTATTATCCAGCTTTACTTTTAAAATAAAGGGAGGAAATAATTCCCTCTGAAAATTTTGACAAAAGAATTTTCAGGGAAATAATGAGACTAGGGACACTAGTAGCTGCACCAAGCCTAACATACGTAAAATTGTACCAGGTTCCTTATAATCATACCAATTATATGTCTGGGGTCGATGAGCTTTCGATAGGAGAATGGGGTATGTGGATTATGTATAAACCATTCAAAGGGGATTAAAATTCTCTTAATCGTGAACTTTGAGTATTGTATAATATATATATAATTTTTCTCAATTATATGCTCATTTTTTACTAAATCTATATCCTTTAAGATAAATTCATAATACCTCTATGTTTTAAGGGGATCAACTGTCATGACCCAAAGTACACCCTATGTGTGACATGGCGCATAAGACCCCGATAGGCCCTACACAAGCTACTTGACATAAATATACATATAGTAATAGACAAAAGCAAAACATTTTATATCAAATAAAGAGTTTGACATTTCAAAACGGAAGTCTAACATAGTCTTGACAAGCCTTTTTACAACATCAAAGAAGTGGTCGGGATGTAACCCGTATACCACGTACAATATCCAAAAATAAATGACATAAGAAAGCAATAAAGGTGACATGGTCCTCCGAATATGAGGACTCACCAAGTCTTCAAATCTCTAGAGTGATCATGTAGCCACGAATGGAGGGAGAGGAGTCATCAAGCCCTACATTGGTGAAATAATTTAGGCACAAATATGCATTAGTACATTTAATGTACTATGTATGAGGGATATGCTTTAAAATGTAAAACATGAACATATTACCCTTAAGTTGGTAAGCCGCCAACTCCACTTTCTCAACCGTAGACAATACCATGATACCTACTATCTTGTAAACCTCATCAATAAACTCTTTAGGATCCTCATCAAGCTTAGAACCTTGGAATTTCAGAGGATTCATCCTAGTGAAGTCCCTTATCCTTGCCGCTGCCGTACCGACATTTAGGTTCATAGGAGAATTAGCCTCTCTATTGGCTTGGGCCGTTATAGCTTGATCTAACACTTGGAAAGCAGCTCAAAAGTCACTTTCTCAGATAAAGGATCAACCAAAACTTGAGGAAACTCGGGCTCCATATTTTTGTTACCCCCACTCCTTCTCACATAAGCTCTTCGAGGGGCCATATCTTTAAAGGGATCAAACACAATTTAGGAGAAAGATCTTTATAAAGATAGACTCTATCGCACAACTTTAGGGTAATGAAAGAAGCAAAGATTCCTAAATGTATTGTAGCCTTCTATTCATAAATGTGGTGCTCTTCATACTTATGAACAAGACTCTAGTCAACGCGACTTGTTAGATATCCTAGGATCTTTTCTAAAACATTGTGCTCTGAATACCAAGTTTGTCACGACCCAAAGTACACCCTAGGTGTGACAAGCTGCATAAGACCCAGAGAGGCCCTACAAAAGCCACTTGAAAACATATACACATAGTAATTGATAAAATTAAAGCATTTTATATCAAATAAAGAGTTTGATATTTCAAAGCAGAAATCTAACATAGTGTTGTAACACCTCAGATTCGAGAAAAGCTAGAAACGGGTCAACCGGGCAAGTGCCCAAAAGTGGACCATGGAACCCTCCATGGAGCCCTAGATGGGTCGTGAAGGGGAGCACGGTTCGTTGATGGGCTTGTGAGGTCTTACAGAACTGCCTCAGACAGGTTCCACCTTGACAGATGGCTAGACGGCCAATGGTAATGTTGATGGGTCGTCAAAGGGGTTGTCAAGTGGGTCAAATCAGAAGAGGTTCTCCCTTAGTCACAAGACCACGGGGGTCGGAACGGCCCATGAAGCCCCACATGGACCGTTAGATTGTCCATGAAAAGGATTTATAAGACTTAGAGTTTTAGGTCAACTTCAAACGATCATAGTTTTTAGCACAAAATTAATTAGGTGGCCCCATGACCTATAAAATTAAAGATATCTAAGTCCTATTTCCAATGCCACAATGTTTTCCTACTAACAAGCTTGGAGTAAAAAGTTATGCCTGAAATAGTGAAGCCCTGTCGGGCGGAGCATTCTTCACGACCCACTTGATGAGTTGTGGTGCTCTAGATGGCTCGTCTAGGCCTTCCCTTGAGTCAATTCAGCAGTTTTAAGTCAGGGTTTTTGGGTCTTTCCCAATTGTTTTAAATCAATACTATGTCGTTTTACCTTCTACCCAAAGCCCTATATGATTTTTACCCCCAAAATCACTCAATTCAATTCATACTCTCAAATTCCCAAAGGAAGATCAAGTATTCCTCTCAAATATTTCTCTCTCTAAGGAAGAAGAAGAAGTCAAGTTAGGGTTTCAAGAACAAGTCTCCAATTCACCAATTTCTTAAGGGTTTTGAACTCCAAGGTATGATAGTGTTCACCTTTGGAGCTCTTTCCTCCATAGTGTTCCTAAATTCTCCAGTTTTCAAGTTAGAAATCCCCAATTGAAGTTAGGGGTTTTTTTCCCATGTTATGGGTTCCTTTCCATGTTGATCCAATTGATTGTTTTATGACTTTTTATGCATGAAGTGAATTAATTGCATTTTTTTAAGTTTATTTCCCATTAACCCATGAATAATCCATGATTTTGATTATAAACCATGAAAAATGAATTTATGAAGATATGTGTGTCCTTTTAATGAGATTGATGTAAATGAAGTTAAGGATGCATTTTTTTTAAAAACATGATGAAGCTTATGAATAATTGAAAATAATGCATGTTTATGACTCAAATAAGCTTATAGATGAAGAAAACTATATGTTCTATGAAGCTTGGCCACATGACATTAATGACATCTAGACTTGCCCTCAATGCTTTTCAGGTTTTTTTCCTGAATTGGGTCTTGATTAGTATGGTATCCGGATATGCCATCAATGATTATAGATCATGATTTAAAAACTATTTCCATTAGTAGTAGGGCATTTCTATCATGAAGTGAATGACTATGGGCCTTAAAAGCTATTATGAAAAGATAATGGATGGTGAAAGGTTTTCTCACGCATGGTCTAAGAAGTAATCCTATGATACGACAAGCGGCGACTACCCATATCTCAATGATAAGACAAGTTAAGATTAATGATTATTCCGTAGGATATATGCTTAGAACCGAGAGGATATTGAGATGGAAGACCTCCCATAGGATGATTGTCTTAAGATAGACGATGATTGTCTTAGATAGACAAGCTAGTGGATCACTTAAGCTAGAAGTTCATGGTCCTACCTTGGCAAGTAGGACACTCTCTTTTAGGTATGAGAGGAGTACACCAGATTCCAAGTTATAGCTCACATGGTCTCTATGTCGGTTAAGGCTACTTCCTACAACAATGAACCAAGGTTACCTTTAAAGTATATCACATGTGTTTTAATGATGATTTTACTTGCATCGACCATGATTAAGATTTATGTTTTCTAACCCTTTATCATACTTGGTACATTCTTTGTACAAACGCATACTCTTGCCTACATTGTCTCTCAAATGTAGGGATGGACACTTTGATTCTGCATCTCCATGGCTAGGGATCACTTAGTAAATATTGAAGACTGGTGAGTCCTTATGTTCCGAGGAACGAGCCTTTGTTTCTTATTGTCCTTACTTTTTAGTATTATTTGTGATGTACAGATTATGTCCCGATGACTCTTGATGTACTAGATGGCTTTAAGACTATGTAGACTTCTGCTTCATTTTTGGCAAACTCTTTATGATATTAACTATCTTTTAACCTCGTTAGATTCTATTATTTTGTTTATGTATGCTAAGTGGCTTGTATAGGGCCTCTCGGGGTCTTATACGCCATTTCACGTCTAGGGTCTACTTTGGGTAGTGACAAACTTGGTATTTAGAGAACAAGGTTTAGAAAGATTATAGGATGTCTTATTAGCCACGTCGAATAAATTCTTATAAATAAGTGTGAAGCGTGCCACATTAATGAATAAGAAGCTATAAGATGATTAGGAAACTCCACTTCTTTCATTACTCTATGGTCATACGATAGAGTGTAACTCTAGGTCTCCTTCTCTCCTAACCCCTATTTATGATTTTTAGAATATGCCTCCATGAAGGAATCCTGTTAGAAGTAATGTTCGTGAAAATCTAAGACAAGAGGTTCCCCAAGTGCCGGTCGATCCTTTGGATGACCAAGTGACTAATGATGAGTTTCAAGCCGCATTTCAAGCATTGGCCCAAGCTATGACGGCTAAAGAAAATAAGGAGGTTGTGGCTTCCTTAAGCTCAAATATGGGTACGGTGGCAACTAGAGTGAGAGACTTTACTAGGATGAATCCTCCAGAATTTCATGGGTCTAAAGTTGAGGAAGATAGTCAATAGTTTATTGATGAGGTGTATAAGGTATTGATGATCATGGGATTGACGCTAGTGGGAAAGGCGGAATTAGCCACTTATCAACCTAAGGGTATTGCTCAAGTTTGGTTCAACCAATGGAAGGAAGAGATGGCGGTAGATGAGGGTCCTCTTGATTAGGAGAAATTTAAGGTTGCATTTCTTGATAGTTTATTTCCCCTTGTGATGAGGGAGGAAAAGGTACTTGAGTTCATTAACCTTCGTCAAGGGAATATGAGTGTGAAGAAGTATGCTTTGAAATTCACACAATTGTTTAAATATGCTCCAACTATGGTTGCCGATCAAAGGGCAAGGATAAGTAAATTTGTGTTGGGTGCTTCCGACTTAGTGGTCAAAGAATGCCTAACCACCAATCTTGTTAAGGAGATGGATGTCGATCTCCCATTTTATGGTTCATGCACAAAAAATAGAAGAAGAAAAGCTTAAGGGGAAAACTAGGGATTCAAAGAGGGCAAGAAAGGATAATGGTGATTTCTCACATTCAAGGTCTGATGGAGGTAATCGTTCTCAAGGTAAGGATTTGTCATTCCCCGAGCCTACACCCTGGACGGGGCCAGCACTTGAGAACCATTGCTGGCCCCAAGCGAACCCTTGACCTAGCTAAACACTTAGTGGAAGACTTAATCATCAATAAATCAAATCAAATCAAATGTAATCTTTACTAAACTTATCTCAAAAGTAAACTTATAATGTTTTAGAAATAAACAATGAACTAGCCAAAGTGGCAACTCAAGTCTCAACATAAACAACTGAAAAGGAAAAGAATCATGAACTACTGTCTATCTATTTATGAAGCCTCTACTAACTGAGATTGACATCGGGAGAAGAACCACAACATCCTAATAACAAAATGAAATGACCGAAAGTAAACAAGGGATCCTCCGGAAGCAAAGAGGCTCACCAACAACTTTGAAACTCAACTGGGTCAACGAAGCGCTGGATACTGATCCTGGTTACCTGTATCTGCATCATAAAAGATGCAGGCCAAATGGCGTCAGTACATGGAATGTACGAGCATGTGAGGGAAAAAATAAACAAAAACATAAGCTTGAACTGGAACTGAAGAAATACTTACCTCTTCTCAACTCAACTCAACCTCATTTCATTATAAAGCAATAGAAATCATGTAGTATAAAGAAAAGCTTTAAAACAATAGATAACAACTTACTGTATTAGAAAATATAATATAAACTCTGTTTGTATGTAAAAATATAAAATAGCAACTATTGGGAGATTCTCTAACCGACAACCATCAGTATGAGCTATGTGATGGTACAATGTCTAGCCCACGCTGCGAGAACTGTCCTATACTTTGCTGGGGTATAGAACTCCTTAACTAAGTGGATCCACTAGTCTATGCTAAAAAGCAATAAATAAATCATCTCAAAAGTTGACCCTTTTCTACCAACGTTGGGTACATGGTTTAGAGAGGCTGTGAGTTGTAAGAACTCTCATCCATATTGGTGCTCAATACTACTCCCAAAATATAACTTAGCTCTTTATGTTTTAAAGAAAACATTCCCTCTTCCTCAACTTTGAGATTATACTCAAAAGGTTTCAATAAAAAGAGATAATACTGAAAATTGTTCATGAACTCTTTGGAAATCGATGTTTCCTCTCTTCTTAAATGTAAAAAGATGTGCTCTTGGGAATACTTAGTTCCCATGTATCGTTTTAAAGAAAATGAACCCAGCTCTACTCTACCTCAACTCTGTGCTCAAGTCATTTAAAACAAGTTTTAAAACAATTTGTAAAGGACTTCTTAAAATGACTCGAAGAACTCTCATGACTTGACTCTTAGCTCTACCTTGAATTTGAATTATGAATTCAAGGTTATGATCTCATGTTATGGATGATCTCTCGAAATTAGACGTAACTTAGAGTGTAGAAATCAATTAGAAAACATAGGTATGATTCGAGGGAACTCATATGGAAAGAAGGTTCAAAGGGTAGAGGACCTGCTGACCCTGGTGCACTCAGTGGCGCAGGGCGCTAGAACCTGAACTACAAGAGGGAGGTTGGGGAGCATTGTGTGGAGTGGAGCCCCAGGAGCCAAACTACAGACACCACTTTCTGGCGCACTGCTGAAGCGGCGCGCCAGCCACAATCCCGAATTTCCTGACGAATTTTCTCACTCGTTTTCTAACCCCAATTCGCCTAGAATCGAATGGTTTCTTCCCCAATCTCTTAGATTCGAATACCCAAAATAAAGTACACAAGAATCTACTCAAAACAACTCTTAAACTCCAAACAATCACCTCAAAAAAGCATCAAACCCATTCTAATTCAAGAACGAAAACAATACTTCAAGAACTAATCAAGAACTCAAACTTTTCAACTTCAGGAATGAAATTTAGCTGAAAATAACATGATTGGCGTGTGGGATAACGAACCCAACATTATGAGAAATCACATACCTCTTAGGGATCAAACCCTTGTCAAAATTTGCAACAAAACTCAAGAATCTTGACAAACACCTTGAACTTTTCTCATTTTCTCCTCTTCTTCGACTCCTCTAAAAATGCTAAGCATATTTTGGTTTGGGAAAACTGAACAAAATCAGTTTGACCCCTAATTATTTACTAAAAATGCTTAAATCTGAAAGGGTAAGGAAAACACCAAAATACCACTCATATTTTCTGGTAACTTTCCTTAATTGAACATCCTCACTTCAAACAATCATATCTCCCTCATACGAGCTCGAAAATTAGTACACTCAGTAGAGTTGGAAAGAGGATTACAAGACCTTTTATTTTATATCTTATGGGCCACCTAACTCATCCAGTACTGAAAGTGATGGTCATTTGAAGTTGACCCAAAACTCATAACTTATGCATAACTTGAAAAATTTCAGATTTTGCTATTTCGAATTTAGTTCTTTCAAATACTGAGGTGTTACAATATCTCCTCCTTGGGAATATTCGTCCTCGAATGAGATTAATCTAAGTAGGCTAAGGGTGATAAAATAAACACCCAGCTCAAACACTCAATATGCCAAGTAACACAACATTTCAACTAAAATAAATGTCAAGAAAAGGATTAGTACCTTAATTTGGAATTTCTCCAGACTCAATGAGATGTGGGTATCTCTTTTTCATATCCTCCTCATCCTCCTAAGTAGCTTCCTCGACAAACTTATTCCTCCACAGAACCTTGACTGATGCTACCTCCTTGATTCGGAACTTGCGAACCTGACGATCTAGAATCTGAACATGAATCTCTTCATAAGATAAGACATCATTAATACCAATATCTTTGGTAGGTATGATAAGTGAAGGATCACCCATACACTTTTGCAACATGAAAATGTGAAATACCGGATGAACCGGTGCTAACTCTAATGGTAGCTCCAACTGATAAGCTACATTGCCAATATACTAGGGACTAAGCTTCCCCATTTAGCCAAATCTCATAACACCCTTCATGGGTTAAACCTTCAAATAAACCCAATCATCTACTTCAAACTCCAAGTCTCTTCTCCTAACATGAGTATATGATTTTTGATGACTCTGCGTTGTTTTAAACCTTTCTTGAATAGTCTTCATTTTCTCCATAGCTTGATGAACCAAGTCTGGTCCTATCAACCGAGCTTTACTAACCTCAAACCATACAATAGGGGATCTACATCCTCTCCTAGAAAGAGCCTCACAAGGATCCATTTTGATGCTAGAGTGGTAATTGTTGTTGTAAGAAAACTCTATTAAAGGAAAGTGATCATCCCAACTACTCTTAAAGTCGATCACACAAGGTCTCAACATATCCTCTAAAGTCTGAATCATATGCTCTGCTTGACCATCTGAGGATGAAAAACAGTACTCAAATTTACCTTGGAACCCAAACCTTTCTGGAAGGACTTCCAAAATTGTGCGGTGAATTCCACACCTCTATCTGAAATAATGTACACTGGAATTCCATGAAGTTGGACTATGTCTTGAATGTATAACTTGGCATAATCATCTGCTGTAAAAAGTAGTCTTTACCGATAAGAAATGGGTTGATTTAGTCATTCGATCTACAATCACCCAAATCAAATCATGTTGCCTGCGAGACCTTGGTAAACCTGTAATAAAATCCATATTGATCATCTCCCACTTCCATTCCGGAAGATCTATATTTTGAGCCATACCACCGGGCCTCTAGCGCTCTACCTTGTCTTGTTGGCAATTCGGGCACTTTGCAACGAACTATGCAATACCTTTCTTCATACTATTCCACCAATATACTTCTATAAAATCACGATGCGTCTTTGTGGAACCCGGATGGATAGAAAATTTAGAGCTATGTTCTTCCTCTATGATCCTCTCTTGGAGTTCATCCAACTTTGGCACACACAATCTACCTTGATACCTCAATACACCATCTCTCCCTTGTTCAAAAGCCATCACTTTTTGCTTATGAACATTTTCCTTTAATTCAAGCAAAATAGGATCTTGGTCTTGTTTCTCTTTCACTTCAGACACTAACGATGATTCAACCCCATTCATCACCACTACTCCTCATTCATTGGTATCCATCAGTCGGACTCTTAATCGTGCAAGTTTATGCACATCTTTGGCTAACTCTTTCGTTTCTTCCTCAACATGGGAAGTACTACCCATATAAAACCTGCTCAAGGCATCAGCAACAACATTAGTCTTACTTGGGTGATAGAGAATACTCATATCATAATCCTTGAGTAACTCCAACCACCTCCTCTGTCTGAGATTAAGCTCTTTCTGACTAAACACATATTGAAGACTCTTGTGATCGGTGAACACATCCACATGAACACCATAAAGATAATGATGCCATATTTTCAACGCGAATACTACAGCAGCCAACTCTAAATCATGGGTTGGGTAATTCCTCTCGTGAATCTTAAACTGTCTGAAGGCATAAGCTATAACCTTGCCATTCTGCATCAATACATAACCCAGTTGAACTCTGGACACATCACAATACACAGCAAAACCTTGCATACCTTTCGGTAAGGTCAATACTGGGCAATAGTCAACCTAGTTTTCAATTCTTGAAAGCTTTTCTCACAAGCTTTAGACCATGGAAACTTAATTATTTTCTGAGTTAACTTGGTAAACAGGGAAGAAATAGATGAGAACCCCTTGACAAACCTTCTATAATAACAAACCAATCCCAAGAAACTCCTAATATCAGTTGGAGACGTGGGTCTAGGTCAATTCTGTACTGCCTCAATCTTTTGAGTATCAACTCGAATACCTTTACCATAAACAATGTGTCCTAAGAATGCCACTGACTCAAGCCAAAATTCACACTTGGAAAATTTAACATACAACTCCCTATCCTTGAGAGTTTGAAGAGCTACTCTGAGATGACTAGTATGATCTTCCTCATTCCTCGAATAGATTAGAATGTCATCAATGAATACAATAACAAAAATATCTAGATAAGGCTTGAATACTCGGTTCATAAGATCCATGAATGTTGCAGGAGCATTAGTTAGGCCAAGGGACATAACCAGAAACTCATAATGACCATAGAGGGACATGAACACTGTCTTAGGGATGTCACTTTCTCTTACTCTCAATTGATGATAGCCCAATCTGATGTCTATCTTAGAAAAACAAGTGGTACCCTGAAGTTGATCGAAAAGATCATCAATTCTCGGAAGAGGATGCTTATTCTTGATAGTAACCTTGTTCAACTGAAGGTAATTTATACACATTCTAAGTGAACCATCTTTCTTCCTCACAAATAAGATCGGAGCTCCCCAAGGTGAGACACTTGGTCAAATAAAGCCTTTCTCAAGAAGATCTTTCAACAGCTCTTTTACCTCGTTCAACTTTCCTGGAGCCATTCTATCTGGAGGAATAGAGATAGGATGAGTATCAGGAAGAATATCTATAACGAAGTCTATTTCTCTCTCAGGAGGGACTCTGAGAAGATCATCTGGAAACTTACTCACTACTGGAACTGACTGAATAGGTGGTGTCTCAACACTAGAGTCATTAACTTGAACTAAGTTATAGATGCACCCCTTGGAAACTACCTTTCTAGCCTTAAGATACAAAATAAAATGACCCTTAGGCAATGCTGAACTGCTCTTCCACTCTATAACTGGCTCATTAGAAAACTAGAACATAACTACTCAAGTTCTACAATCAACTGAGGCATCATAGGCATGAAGCCAGTCCACACCTAGAATAATATCAAAATGTACCATGTCTAACTCGAATAAGTTAGCCATGGTGTCCTTGTGATTGATGGAAATGATACAACCACGATAAACTCTCTCAGCTAGAATAGGCTCACCAACAGGTGTAGAAACACTTAAGGGCTCAAGAAGTTGCTCAGGAAGAATATTAAAATTCATGGCAATATAAGGAGTCACAAAAGATAGACTCACTCTTAGATCTAGCAAAGCATAAACATCAAAATAAAGGACATTGATCATACTAGTGACAACATCTGGCGAATTTTCTTGCTCTTGGCGACTAGTGATAGCATATAGACGGTTTGATCCTCCACTTGTTCCTGAAGTATCCCCTCTAGGCGCAGCTCTGTCTGGTGGAGCAACTAAAGAAGATTGGGCTCTATTGTCCCCATTACCAATATCGTGCCTATTCTTTGGGCACTCTCTCATGAATTGACCATTTAGACCTCACTTGAAACAACCAGTGGAGTCATCACGACACATTTATGAGTGGGTCCTGCCTCACTTAGCACATGTAGGAGTCCCATTACCTTCTTGTGCCGCACTACCCTGAGATTATGCAGGTCTAGCTCTGAAACTCTACGAATTCAGATTTTTGAACTCACCTCTATTCTTTGGTGCATGTGCACTAGAAGATGATGGAGCAGGTCCCTTTGTCTTGTGTTGAAAAGAAGACCGGTTTGCATTACTCTTCTGCTGCCCAGACTCATTTCCTATGTCTTTGCCATCTTATTTCAAAACTCTTCTCTATCCCTTAGCTTCTCTTCCTCAACCTGTTGCATATGGATCATAAGTCTTTCTATGTCCATGTCTCCTATCAGCATAACTGCCTTGCCTTCCTTACTTGACAGACGAACCAACCCAGTAACGAACAGACGATCCTACTCCTCATGTCAGCAACCATCTCCAGGTCATATCGGAAAATTTGGGTGAACTTAAGACTTTACTCATGCACACTCATGTATTCCTGCTTAAGAGTGACGAATTCCCTTCCTTGGCCTTTCTCAGTTCGCAGGGAAAGAAATTCCCTGTGAAGGCCTCCTCAAACACCGCCCATCTCACAATTGGTGCACCTTCAACACTATTCTTCTTCCATTGGTCAAATCATACTCTAGAGACACCCTTCAATTGGTATGCAGCTAGTTCCGATCGCTCAACATCAGTAACATGCATAATCTCAAAAA
This sequence comes from Solanum acaule, assembly GCA_036250505.1. Lineage (NCBI taxonomy): Eukaryota > Viridiplantae > Streptophyta > Magnoliopsida > Solanales > Solanaceae > Solanum > Solanum acaule. The sequence goes on from JAJOOR010008095.1 coordinate 15,272, forward strand.
CCTTCTGTAGTTCTTCCATAATGTTTTGTGGATCCTAGGTGACACTTGAACCAGTGAAGTCTGGAGGATTCATCCTTAAGAACTCATGAATTCTAGACGTATCAGCCACATCCTGTTGAACCTCTCTCTTTTGCCCAACTTGGTTGGTAACCACTTGACTCAACATCTAGATAGCATCCCGAAACTCAGCATTTGTGACCTCACCTTGGGGTTGCACTTTAGCTGCATTGGGTACCCCTTGATCCTCAACGTTCCTCCTTGCAGGACGACCTCAGAAAGCTCTTTGTGGAGGCAGGATCTGAAAGATACGCGCAAGCACGAATTAGAAAGAAACTTTTATAGAGATGAACTCTATTACAGAAAATAGTATGAAAAATGTGAGATAGTTCCTAAATGTTGTAGCCTCTTAATTATAGATGTGGCGCATTTCACACCGATGACTAGGACCCTATAGACACAGCTTCATAGACATCGTATGACTCTTGAACTCTGTGCTCTGATACCAAGTTTGTCACGCCCTGAGCCTATACCCTATACGTGGCCGACATTCGAGAACCATTATTGGCCCCAAGTGAACCCTTGGCCTGGCTAAACTCTCAGCGGAAGACTTAATCATCAATAAATGAGATAAAATGTAAGCTTTACTCAATTTGTCTCAAAAGTAAACTTAGAATGTTTTAGAAATAAACATTCAACTAGCCAAAGTGGCAACTCAAGTTTCAACATAAACAACTAAAAATGAAAAGACTCATGAACTACAGTTTATTATCTATGAAGCCTCTACTAACTAAGATGGACGTCGAGATAAGACCTACAACATCCTAATAACAAAATGAAATTACTGAGAGTAAACAATGGATCCTCCGGAAGCAAGAAGGCTCACCAACAACTCTTAAGCTCAATTGGTAAACGAAGCACTGGATGCTGATCCTGGTTACCTGTGTCTACATCATAAAAGATGCAAGAAAATGACGGTAGTACATGGAGTGTACGGGCATGTGAGAGGAAATCTAAACAAGACATAAGCTTGAACTAGAACTAAAGAAACACTTACCTCTTCTCAACTCAACTTAACCTCCTTTCATTATAAAGCAATAGGCATAATGCAGTATAAAGAAAAGATTTAAAACAGTAGATAACAACTTAGTGTATTAGAAAATACAATATAAACTCTGTTTGTATGCAAAAATAAAAAAAAGCAACTGTTGGGAGATTCTCTAATCGACAACCATCACTACCAGAACTTTTCTATAATTTGCCGGGGTATAGAACTCCTTAACTAAGTGGATCCACTAGTCTATGATAAAAAGCAATAAAGGAATCATCTAAAAAGTATGACCCTTTTCTATCTACGTTGGCTACATGGTTTATGGGGATATGAGTTGTTAGAAGTCTCCCCCATTTCGGTGCTCAATACTACTCCAAAAATATAACTTAGCTCATTATTTTATCAAGAAAACATTTAATCTTCCTCAACATTGCGATTATTACTCAAAAGGTTTCTCTAAAAAGAGATACTACTGAAAACTATTCATGAACTCTTTGGATATTGGTGTATCCTCTCTTCTTAAATGTAAAAACATTTGCACTTCGGAGTAATTAGTTCCCATATATCATTTTAAAGAAAATGAACTCAGCTCTACTCTTCCTCAACTCTGTGCTCAAGTCATTTAAAATAAGTTTTAAAACAATTTGTAAAGGACTTCTTAAAATGACTCGAAGAACTCTCAAGACTTGACTCTTAGCTCTACCTTGAATTTGAATTATGAATTCAAGTTTATGATCACATGTTATGGATGATCTCTCGATTTTAGACGTACCTTAGAGTGTAGAAATCAATTAGAAAACATTGGTACGATTTGAGGGAACTCATATGGAAAGAAGGTCGAAAGGGTAGAGAACCTGGTGACCATGGCGCACTGAGTGGCGCAAGGCGCCAGACCCTGAACTAATAGGAGGGAAGTTGGGGCACATTATGTGGCATGGCGCCCCAGGATCCAAACAACAAACACTACTTTCTGGCGCACTGCTGGAGCGGCGCGCCAGCACCAACTCGAGTCCAAAATTTTCGGACGAATTTTCTTACTCGTTTTCTAACTGCACTTCACCTAGAATCGAATGGTTTCTTTCCCAATAACTTAGATTCGAATACCAAACAAAAGTACATAAGAATCTACTCAAAATAACTCTTAAACTCGAAACGATCACCTCAAGAAATCATCAAACTCATCCTAATTCAAGAACGGAAACAATACTTCAAGAACTAATCAAGAACTCAAACTTTTCAACTTCAAGAATGAAATTTCGCTGAAAATTATATGATTGGCGTGTGGTTGAATGAACCCAACACTATGAGAACTCACATACCTCTTAGGGATTAAGACCTTGGAAAATTTCTTAATAAAACTCAAGAATCTTGACGAACGCCTTGAAATTTTTTCCTTTTCTCCTCTTCTTGAACTCCTCTAAAACCACAAGCATATTTTGGTTTGGTTAAACTGAACCAAATCAGTTTAGACCCCTAATTATTTACTAAAAATGCTTAAATCTGAAAAGGTAAGGAAAAGACCAAAATACCCCTCATATTTTTGGGTAACTTTCAATAATTGAACAACCCTCATACGAGCTCGAAAGTTAATAAACTCGGTGGCGTTGGAAAGAGGATTCTAAGACCTTTTATTTAATATTTTATGTGCTACCTAACTCATCTTTACTGAAAGTTATGGTCGTTTGAAGTTGATCCAAAACTCATAACTTATGCATAACTTGAAAAATTTCTGATTTTGCTATTTCCAATTTAGTTCTTTTTATTTTTAGCTCTTTCAAATACTAAGGTGTTACAGGGTTCTAGTGAGCAAATGTGGACTGAGTGTCAGGGGTATGGGAGAAGACATAAGGGTTAGTAACTAGCCGGTTCAAATTCATGTTTTGGTTGTGGAAAAATGGATCATAAGATAAGGAATTGTTCTCCAGTTGCTAGAAATAAGGTAGATAATCGTCGACGGGCTCAGACATACATTTTTTCAGGTCCTAATGGTGGTTGGAAACAAGATAAGTTTTATGTTGTTCAAACTAGACAAGATCTTAAGGGTTTCCCGGATGTGGTAATTGGTAAGTTATGGTCCTTTAGCTTGTGGTTACACATTGATTGATATTGAGTGTTTAATTGGCTATGGTAAGAATCCATGTATGGTGATTGTGTTTGGACTAGTCCTTGAAATCGTTTTGGAATCTTCTTAAGTGTTTACTTGTATTAATGGTTCAGTAATTGTTAAGACTTTGTTGTTATGCTTGGGAATGAGGGAGACAGATTTGAAAAGACTAGTGGGATTTGATCCAAAGGGGGAGATAATGTGCTTTATGGTTGGTACGTGAGTAGAACTATGTTGATTTTCGAAGAGGTCCTTGTTATGGTTTGGAATGTGAAAGGTAGAAGGCGATGTGATGTCTTAGTATCCCTATCTTTTTCCTTCAATCTTTGGGTCTACCTCGAGGACTTAGCTCCTCATGGTTCACTCTTTAGGACTCGTGTGTCTTAGTCATTCTCATATTTCCTCATGCATGCTTGCTTATGAAAAAAAAAAATTAAAAATATTATTTAGCTTAATTGATTGCTTCATGTTTATGTGCATTTGAATATTAGTTGCATATAAACCTTATGAACTGATGTTTTGAATATGTTTTAGCTTGGAGTTGAGGTTCCTCCTTAGTTATGTGCATTTTGATGAAGTTGCATTAATGTTGGGTTGTTAGTTTCTGTCCTACTCTTTTCGTGCTAGTTTAAGTTCCATTCGAGGACGAATGTTTCCAAGGGGGAGATATTGTAACACCTCAGATCTGAGAAAGGATAGAAAGGGGTCAATAGGGCAAGTCACAAGCCCATAAGTGGACCATGGAACCCTCCACAGAGCCCTAGACGGGCCGTGAAGGGGACCATAGTCGGTTGATGGTCTCATGAAGTCTTCTAGAACCTGCCCCATGGAGGTTCCACCTTGAAAGACGTCCAGATGGCCCGTGGTGATGTTGATGGGTTGTCAAAGGGGTCCTCAAGTGGGTCAAATCAGAAAGGGTCCTCCACTAGTCACTGGTCAAGGACCATGGGCATCTAAATGGCCCGTAAAACCCCACACTGACTGTGAGGTCGTCTGTGAAGGAGATTTATTAGACTTAGAGTTTAGGGTCAACTTCAAACGATCATATCTTTTAGTGAAAAGTTAATTAGGTGGCCAATGACCTATTAAATTAAAGATATGTGAGTCCTCTTTCCAATGCCACCGAGTTTACCTAAGTCCAAGCTTGGAGTAAACCGCTATGCCTGAAATAGTGATGTCTTGTAAGACAGAGCATTCTTCACGATCCCCCTTGATGGGTCGTGGTGCCCTAGACGGGCCGTCTAGGCCTTTCACTGAGTCAATACTATGTCGTTTTACCTTCTACCCAAAGCCCTTTATAATCACTTTTACCCCAAAAATCACCAAATTCAATACATTCTCTCAAATTCCCAAAAGAAGATCAAGTCATCCTCTTAATGATTTCTCTCTCTAAGGAAGAAGAAGAAGTCAAGTTAGGGTTTCAAGATCAAGTTTCCAATTCACCAATTGCTTAAGGGATTTGAACTCCAAGGTATGATAGTGTTCACCTATGGAGATCATTACTTCATAGGGTTCCTAAATTCTCCAATTTTCAAGTTAGAAATCCCCAATTTAAGTTAGGTTTTTTTTCCCCATGTTATGAGTTCCTTTCAATGTTGATCCAATTGATTGTTTTATGACTTTTTATGCATGAATTGAAGTAATTGCATGTTTTTATATTTATTTCCCATTAACCCATGCATAATACATAATTTTGATTATAAATAATGAAAGATGAATTTATGAAGATATGCATGTTCTTTTGATGAGATTTATGTCAATGAAGTTGAGGATGCATTGACTTTGAAAACATGATGAAGCTTATGAATTATTGAAAATAATGCATGTTTATGGAAGTATGTTTATGACTCAAGTAAGCTTATAGATGAAGAGATCCATATGTTTTATGAAGCTTGGCCACATGACATGAATGCCATCTAGACTTGCCCCCAATGCTTTTCGGGCTCTTTTCCTAAATTAGGTCTTGATTAGTATGGTATCCGGATATGCCATCAATGATTATAGATCACGATTTCAAAACTATTTCCATTAGTAGTATGGCATTTCTATCATGAAGTAAATGACTATGGGCCTTAAAAGCTATTATGAAAAGATCATGGATGGTGAACGGTTTTCTCACGCATGGTCTAAGGAGCTATCCTATGATAAATGATAATGCTCAACTACACTTCATCTGGTAAAGATCGAGTGCACGGATGCTATGTGGTTAGGGGATATGGATATCTCCAGACTCATGACTCATGCTCAGCAGGTTGAGGGAGATAAGCTTAGGTTAATGGCTAAGGACAAACATAAGGATAAAAGAGGAAATTATGAATACTCTTAGCAAAGGTCGAGCGGTAGAAATCGCTCACAGTTTCAGCAAAGATCTACAACCCTAGCACCTTCATAATCTAGCGTTCCATCCCCTAGGTTTTGACATGATAAAAAAGGTAGGGCATCAGGCTCTAGGTCACAGGGGAGTGCTTTAGTTAATCAAAATTTTCAAACTTTCCCAAAGTGTGGTAAGAACCATCAGGGTGAGTGTCTTGCTGGTAAAGAGGGGTGTTTTGGATTGGATCAGTTTGGTCATAGGTTGAAGGATTGCCCTTCTTCTAGGCAAGGGCAAGGAGGTAACAGGGCTCCGTCTACTACTTCAGTAGCGCCAATAAGTCATCCCACTAAGCAGGGTGCCTTGTATGGTACAGGTGGCGGTCAGTGCCTTAATAGGTTGTATGCTCTTCAGGCTCTTTAGGACTAGGAAGATTCCATCGATGTTGTCACAAGTACACTAAGGGGTCATTTGGTAGAGTGTACAAGAATAATGCTAAATAGAGTGTATTAGTAATACTTGTATTAGTAATGCATGTATTAGTTATGCTTGCATTAATTATACATAGATTTTTTTATGCGTTGTTTGGTTTGATGTATTCAAAAGTAGCATGCATTGCATAAAAAAATTAATTTACAAAGATAGCCTCCACTATTATGATAGAAAAGATGTAAAAACGGTTTTGATGGGCAATTGAGTCTTTAATTAAGTTAATGCATGCATTAAAACCATTGTATTACTAATACCTAGAAATCCATGGTATTAGCAATACACAGCTTAATACACAATAAAGTGTATAACTAATTCCTGCATTAGTTATACATAGGTTGGAAAAGAGTACCAAACAAGGTACTAGTAATACACAAGGCTAATGCATGCATTATTTTTCCTAATATACTCTACCAAATGACCCCTAAGAGTATTCCATTTAGATGTGTATACATTGTTAGATCCAGGGGCTACATTTTCTTTTAAAACTCCATATATAGCAGTAAATATTGGTGTTAGTCCAGAAACTCTCTCAGTACCCTTCTCAGTTTCTACTCTAGTTTGTGACCCAGTTATAGCTAGATGGGTATACAAAAATTGTCCTGTCACAGTTTCCCAGAAAGTCACCTTAGCAGATCTTATAGAGTTAGAAATGGTAGATATTGATATCATTCTAGGCATGCATTGGTTACACTCCTATTATGCCTTAGTCAAATGTAGAACTAGGATCATTCGGTTTCAGTGTCCAAATGAGCCAATCTTAGAGTAGAAGGGTAGTATCTATGCGCCTATAGGTCGATTTATCTCCTACCTTAAGGCCAGGAAGATAATTTCTAAAGGATATATCTATTATCTTGTTCGGGTTAAGGATTTAAACCCTAAAACCCCAACTCAGGAGTCAGTCCCTGTCGTAAATGAGTTTCCAGAAGTGTTCCAAGAAGATCTTTTCAGAGTTCCTCTCAAAAGGGAAATCGACTTCGGAATCGATCTCCTTCCAAATACCCAACCCATTTCGGTTCCTCCTTACATGATGGCTCTAGCTGAGATAAAGAAATTGAAAGAACAGTTGAAAGACCTTCTAGATAAAGGCTTCATCAAACCTAACATCTCTCTATGGGGTGCTCCAGTGTTGTTCGTGGGAAGGAAAGATAATTCCCTCATAGTGTTCATTGACTATCACCAGTTGAAAAAAGTCAGAATCAAGAAGAAATAACCCATCCCTAGGATTGATGACTTGTTCGACCAACTTCAGGGTGCTAGTTGATTTTCTAAGATAGACCTCAGATCCGACTATCATCAACTCAGAGTCAGTGATAGTGACATCCCTAAGATAGCCTTCAGGACTCAGTATGACCACTATGAATTTGTAGTTATGTCTATTGGACTAACAAATGCTCATACAACTTTCGTGGACTTAATGAAGAGGGAGTTCAAAAAGTCTTTAGCCTTGTTCGTCATTATTTTTATTGACGATATCCTCATATATTCTCTGAGTGAGGAAGAACATGCGACTAATTTGAGAGTTGTTCTGCAAACTCTCAAAGATTGCCAGCAATTTGTTAAGTTTAACAAATGTGAATTTTGGTTACAGTCAGTAGCTTTCCTTAGTCATGTGGTATCCAACGAAGGGATCCGAGTAGATTCTCAAAAAATTGAGGCAGTAAAACACTAGCCCAGATCCACCTCTCTGACTGAAATTAGAAGTTTCTTGGGTTTGACAGGTTATTACAAGAGGTTTGTTGAAGGAATTTCATCCATAGCTTCCCCATTGACTAAGTTAACTCAGAAAAAGGTCAAGTTTCAGTGGTCAGATGTATGTGAGAAAAACTTCTTAGAACTGAAGACAAAGTTGACTACAACTCCTGTCTTGACTCTACCAGAGGGTTTAGATGGTTCTATGGTTTATTCTGATGCATCCATAGTTATCCTAGCTTATGTATTGATGTAGAAATGTAAGGTCAGAGCTTATGCTTCTAGACAGCTTAAGGTCCACAAAAAGAACTGCCCAACTCCTAACCTCAAGCTTGCAGCCGTAGTGTTTTCCCTAAAGATTTCGAGACATTACTTGTATGGTGTTCATGTTGATGTTTTAACAGATCATAAGAGCCTCGAGTATGTGTTCACCTAGAAAGAGTTGAATATTTATTAGAGGAGATGGCTTGAATTCATCAAAGACTATGATATGTATGTGTTTTACTATCTGGGTAAGGCCAATGTAGTGGCTGATGCTCTCAGCAGACTGTTTATGGGTAGTGTGTCATATGTTGAAGAAGAGAAGAAAGAATTAGCTAAAGATGTTCATTAGCTTGCTCGCTTAGGAGTTTTCGTACGGATACGTAAGATGGTGGGGGTGATAGTTTAGAATGGATCAGAATCTTCATTGGTAGCGAAGGTTAAGGAAAAATAGGATAGCGATCCTATACTACTTCAGTTGAAAAGTGCAGTTCATCAGAATAAAGTTGAGGTTTTCTCCCAAGGGGGAGATGGTGTACTTCGTTACCAAGATCTCTTATGTGTTCCAAATGTGGGTGAGTTGAGAAAGTATATCCTTTGTAACACCTCGGATTTGAGAAAGACAAAATTGTAGATTTGCTAAATTTGAAAGTGCCACCGAGGGACACCAAACCATGGCCCATGGTCTGGACCACGGACCGTAGGTAGGGTCCGTAGGTTGGCCACCCAGAACTCCCCAGAAAACCATGACCTACGGCCAGACCTATGGACCGTAGGTGGAACTACGGTTCGTGGTTTAGGGTCTGTGGATCGTAGCCCTCAAACCGAGCCCTAGATGCCAAACGACACCCTGCCAAGATGGACCGTCGTTCAATCCACAGTCCGTCGATGGCTACGTCAGCTGTTAAGTCAGGGTCGTTTTGGTCTTTTCCTCTATGCGTTGGGCATTAAAACTACGTCGTTTTACACCTAAACTACATCGTTTTACACAGCTTAAGCCTAATAATTTAGTCATAACCTACCTAAAACATCTATTCTCCAAAATCACCAAAGCATAGAGAAAAAAGAGAAGAAAGAGGCTCCAGTTTTCTCAAGAATACATAATAGGTTTTCTTTGGTTTCAGCCTCGAAATTAAAGGATTTCTCCATAGATTTTTTCACTAGGTATGTGGCATTTCACTAGTGGGTTCCTTTCATCCACTAGGTCCCTAGAATTCAATCAGATTCTTGATTCTCCATATCTTGTTTAGACCTAGGGTTTGTAAATCCTTGGATAATTATTGTGATTTAGCTGTTGTAGTATTTCTAATCAAAATAGCATGTTTCCTTAGAATCTTTGTTTAATCCCCAATATTAAACTCAGAACCCTAGTTTGTGTAGATTCTCCTAGTTCATGAATTGCACTTGCTAGGTCAGTTGAACAGATAATTATGCTTCAGATTTCGAGTATCTCATTATCAGTATATAAATGCTGCATTCTCATTTAACATGTCAGTATTTTGAGTTATTCATTATTTAAGTCATAATGTAAGCTGTACATATTCAGTTGGGAGTACACTTAGCACTGAGTTGGACTAGGGTTCAACGTACCCTTAAAGTCCCAGAACAAAGTGCCCCCGTAGGAGTATAAGTCCCCTCTGTGGGCATCAGATTTAGTGATCACACCAGTCATGCCTTTAAACCCCTGCCAAGATATATTGGCTCCTCTCGATGGGGAGTATTGATGTTTGCGTAATCAAGACACAACTTCCAATGCAAATGTCTACGATCGTACAATAGTTAAGTAACCCAACCAAGGGTTGGGATCGTTCCCAACAGAGTGGTTTTGAGAATAAGTAGAAAAATAAAATTAAGGTCTAATTAGTCATAACTAAAAACATTTCCGAATATAAACATGTTAAATCTAAGGGGTGACACAAAACTGTCAATTAACGAGGGGGTTTTGTCACAACAAGCAAAAACAACTAGAATGCAAAAAGTACTAATCAAGGAGATGGGGTTCTTGGGATGTGATAGGAATAAGGGAAAAACTAAACTATTGGGTACATGCTTTTGATAGTAAATCTGTTGAATATTTGTGACTAGGCTAGACTATAGTGGGGGTAAATTCTCTCTCGAGCAACTTACCCAGAATCGAATGGGTTCCTCTCGGACACCCACTTGCCACATGAAGAACAGCCTCCGCCATAGCCCGCTCACTCTCTCGAGCTGAGTGTGTGGGAATAAGACTAGGGTTCAGTCTCTCGAGCTGAACCTCATGTCGACCCAATCCCACCGGCCATCAATTTAGTAGTCTTAGTTTTACGACCTCTCTCTCTCGAGCAAGCCGAAACCACAAAGGTGAAATCGTATTTGCACTACAATTTCATTAAGTTCCGCTATAACTACTAAACGAAATCACATCTAAACAACAAATAAATCATCAACAAGCAAGACCCAACCGATAATCTAACCCATATTCACAAAATCACACCCCAAGAATTGGGGTTTTAGCTACACATGTAAAAGAGATAGAAATTTATACCGATATGAGTTTGCATTCAAATGGGTATAAAGATTTAAGTCTTAAAACAAGCAAAGAGTGAGGAATCCAAGAGACCCAAACCCAAAAGCTTGGAGTTGAAACCTTTTGAACCTTCAAGTTCTTCAAAACCCTCTCCAAACTTAGAACTCAAAACTAGAAGCAAAGTCTAAAAAATTACTATTCAAATCTAGAAATTCGATATTAGAAATCTAATACTAAGCTATAACTTTTCAATGAGTATTTATAGATTTCAAAAATCTGTGCTGCAGTGGTTCATTTGGCGTCGTTAGTCGGGATCGCCAATCAACTCGACGATCCGCTCTTTGGTCTGGTTTATCGCTATCTTGAGTTAGGCTTCAGCATCGTCGTGTTTGGATCATTGGACGACATAGTACATCTTTGCAAAACTACTCAGCGATATGTTGACTGCTCTTTTTCACGACCGATTTGATCCTTTCCTTCACAGCTCAACACACTGGAACAAAAGGCGAGGATAAGACCTTTTGGAGACTTGCCGAATGGGTTCGGAAATTCTCAAATCTTCATTTCTTCGATATTGCAGCTACTTTTGTTCCTTTTTGCTAAGTAGTGTCCATGCTTTCCCTCAAACTTCAAATACCCGAAGCTTAAGGGTTTTCATCAGATATTGAGACAAAATATGCATTTGAGGACACTAATTCTATCAACATATAGCCCTAAATGAGTCCAATTTGTGGACTCATCAACACCCCCAACTTAAACTTTTGCTTGTCCTCAAGAAAAATCGAGTTCAGCCATTCAAACAGGGTGTCTCGAATAGTGCTACACAAGACTCAATCATGAATGCACACAACAAGAATCAATTTACTTATGCAAAGATCAAATGTGCACTCAAAGATTTAAGTTGTGACTCACCAATATCAAAGAATCTCATGCTCACAATACTTGCTTCAAATGCAAGTTCAACCTCAACCAAAGTGTTCAAATTCCCTCACACAAGGAATGATTCCATATTCACACAATGGTCCACAGTTTAAAGCTTCGGAATCAGATGCAACGCTCACACTCACAAAGAAGAACACAATGCATAACTTCACCCATAGGTTTGCCCATATTTTCCAATCAACATTTGTTTCAGCTCACTCAAGATCAAAAAGGTCTTCTCAAGGCTTGTAATGGAGCTGAGTGCAAAGGTATGGTCATTTAGGCTCAGTGATTTTCATCCTCATGAAATGTGGTGCTCATGACACTTCCTTTCCTTTTCCTTCATCTCTCTCTTTAGTGCTCATAAGTCATCCTATTATTCACTTTCCATGGATTGATTGGGAACCCCATTTCTTTTGTACTTTATTCCACAACTTTCTTTTTCATTCTTTTTCTATTTTCTCTTTTTTTTTTTTCTTTTATTATATATGGAGGGGTTCCATTTTTCTCAAAACCATGGGTAAGAGGAGACTTTCCTTGCACTTCTTAACTTGCCCTTATTTTTTTTTTTTACCACAACCCCAACTTAGGCTTCTGGCCTAAGTTGGCTATTCAACTAACCACAACTTCATGAGGATTATGGGTGATGGATAAAGAAAGGTCTAGTTTTCATCAAGTTTCTTCCAAAGAAAGGTAAGGCTCAAGGGGGGGTTCAAAAGCGGTTCACACACTCACAAGGTAGGTCACAAAAGAGGTATATGTCAAATTGGTTCACACTCTTAGAATTTTCCTAAGATCATATCAAGAGATAGCATCACTTAGTTGACCGGACCAACGGGGCAAATTCTAGGATCTATCATGCATGGTTCAAAGTAAGCTCATCACACTAGGCATTGACACTACAGTGAAACAAGACTCCACACTTTCGCTAGTGTGCAATGATCATCACAAGAGACTCAATCCGATACTAGGCTAGTCATAACGAAATGCAAAGAGTTCACATATTTTCTATGCAACTTCATTTGGCCTCATCGTAGCCGTGTATTCATGCTCGTTCGATTGAGAGCACTATGTCATCGGTATTGATCGGAACCGAGACTTAAATTTTATAAAAGAACAGCCACTTTCAACACATGAGAGGTGACAAAAAATTTTGGACGAGTCAAAATCATTTTGCAATTTAAAACAAAAGTAGCCACAAGCTCAAACATCCACAGAAAGCAGTATATCAAACACAATTTTTAAGCAGAACAGAACAACCCAAATACAAACAAAACATGAACATCAATAGCACATAAAGGTTGGCCTCACCCCACCACAAATAAAAGTATTTGTCCACAAATGTGAATAAAAGTATCCAAAAATAAAAATAAGTAAGACAAAGAGGGAGGTAAAGAAGGGTCCTGTCTATGCAGTCGCTCCCTCTATCAGGGTTTCTGTCTGAATCGGGGCATCAGTGCCCGGATCATCTGTCTGGACTCGGGTTTCAGTACCCGGACTCACTTCAGGAGGAATAGAAGTGCCAGATCCATTAGGAGTTGCTATGAACGTCTCAGTCAGTGATGGCTGGATTACTGGCTGCACAACTAATCCAACAAGATCTGGCAAATCTCTGAATATGCTCTCATCGCGGCTCTCCTGCGTTTCCTCTTCGTGCACTGCCATAAACTCCTCGTCAGTCTTTGCATCTGACTCTTCCTCCATTGTGCCACCCCTCTGCACATCTCCGGTGGTAGCCGGAGGAATCCCCAAAGTCTTAGGGGAAGCCCTGTCCTCAGCAGCCTCTAGCAGTGAAGTGAAGTCAGTAGACTTAAGATAGTCTACGTCCTTCCTCAAACTCGCAACCTCGGCTTTTAAAGCTGTCACCTCAAGGGTCTCCCCCTGTCTGCTCTCACAAGAAATGACTCTCACTGTCAAGGCATCAACAGAAGTCTGAAGGGGGGTAAGTGCTGCTAGTATGGCCCTATCGATCATATCCAAAAGAGACCTCACTAGTCGGGTAGTCCGCACATTTGCTGACTGGGCCAAGTGTCCTATCTTCAGGATCACCGCTTGCGTAATCTTTGCTGGCTGGGAGGAGGAGGAAGAAGCACCTGGTACCTATGAAGAAGAGAAGGGTGTAGATGTACCTGAAGGCTCAGAGGCCAGAGTAGGCGAAGGTGCTTCTGCTGGTAACGAGTCAACATCAACTTGCGGAGAGATATCTGTTGGAGCTACTCTCCACCTGTTAACCTCCTCTCGTGAGAACTCGGCCTCAATATGCCAGATGTCCGTGGAGGATGAAGGCATGACCTCTATATCATTCGCAAGATCCCAGGGTACTCCGACACACTGGCATAGCTCAATGATCAAAACCAGGAATGGTAGAGAGGTGAGTCTCTGCTTCGCTCTCATGGCCATCTCTTGCGAAATCAATAGTCCTAGGTCTATCCACCTCCTGGCCATGATAGAACTGAGGCAAGCCGCCTTAGGATAGTGCATAATAGACTCATTCTAGGATGGCATTATGGTGCTGCTGATGAAGCCAAACCAGAACCTAGAGGTGATGTTCATGTCCCTCTTCTCAATGGGAGCTTTTGCATCAATCCACCTCGGGGTGGTGTCAGAAATCAGCGGAGCTAACCAACCTTTCAAATCATCCAAGGATGGAACAATAGGCAACCCCTCGTAAGGAAGTGCAAAGTGCAGCTATCTACCTAATACAACATTAATATGCTCGATGTGACACTCCACCTCCTTGCCTCTGACTATGACCGACTTCTCCGATCGAAACTCACTTGCATTCTTTTTGTTCTTAGGCACCAACTCCCCATAAGCTCTGTAAAACTCCCTAACCCAGGAAGAAAGGTAAGGGCCTTGGGGCCGTGTGAACTGCTCAAACTCATGGTAGCGGAGGGTGTCCAAAACATCTGGGTATTTGCCTTCCAGATCCTCCGTAGATAGCAGCTTCTCCTCTATGATAGTTCAGACTCCTTCACCTTCTAGTATGTTCAGCAATCTAGGTGGAGGAGCAATAGGCAGTGCAGGAGTTACTGAAAGTGCCTGAGCTGGCACTGATTCACTAGTAGGTGGAGTAGCAGCTGAGCGAGCTCTGGTGGTCGTAGGATGAGAGTTAGCATGGTGTCTACTCCTTCGAGGAATCAAGAGTTGTTCATCTTCCGGTTCAAGAAAATCAACTTGGGGTTCAATAGCTATCCCTTTCCTAACTATGTGCTTTTTCCTCTTGCCTTTGTCTCCCGGTGGGAGATTTGGCTTTCGTTTCTGTGAAGGATTTGATCCTCCTTCATTTATCGCAAAGCCCTTTGCCTTTTTTTGGGGTAGCTCATTTAAATTTGTGCGTACCCTATCTGCAAAAAATCGAGAGAAATTAGGAGAAAATCAAACACAATCATAGAGAATCTTATTGCAGAAAGACTCGTTGATCTAGTCGACAAACCGCCAAACCTCGTTGGCGAACTAGATCGCACTTGCCGAAGGGTTTAGCTTGCAATTTTTTGGTAAATTAGCGATGGGAAAACCTTCTTGGTGAATCGCCAAATACTTTCGGCGAACAAGTGATTATCCGCCGAAAGTAACACTGCAACATAGACTCAGGGGTGCAGACAAAGGGCAATAAGAATACTTTCGGCGAGTCGTCGAGTTCTTTCGGCGCCATCAGACTTCTCGCCAAAAGTTATAGTATCAAATACCAATCAAGGTGCCAAATTATCAGCGAGATGGGGACATTATGTGAACCGCCGAGTCATTCGACGAGCTCGATCTAGCTCGCCAATTGACCCAACGTGCCTATTTCAACCCATCTTCTCGAATTCAACCCCCGAAGACAAAATCAAAGCATGCACTAATGGAATACAAGCAAAACCCGTACTACCCATCACCTCGGGATACTCATATTTTTCCTATTTTTGCCAAAATATGCCATTTGACGATATTTGCTCTTAAAAGTGGTGTCACTCGCTCTATCATTGAGAAATTTTTGTCATTTAGCACATGCATGGGTTACTCAGACTTCACCCAATCAATCTAAACAACATGCAAGCATCACCCAATCAAATTTCATATGTTCCAAGGCATAAATTTTGATGATCGAAACAATACAAATAAGATTTTCAAATTAAAATAGGCATTCAAGTATTTTAATTCTATCAGAGAGGCCCAACACACAACAAAACGATATGATTATTGCAAAAGAGTATAAAGTTTTCCAATGTAAATTGGGATTCGGAAACCAACCTTATATGCCGATTAAAACACGATTGAAAAGCTAGGCGGCAAAGAAATCCAACTCCGAGCACCAATCAACAACTAAAATACTAATGGAATAGAAAGATATTGAAGATAATGATTTCAAATTCTATGTCTTTTGGCCATTATAAACCGTCCAGTTTGCGCCCATTCGGCGACATTAGTCGCACTCGCCGATCCACTCGGCCACCCACCGAGTGGTCACTGCGCTAGCCGAGTTTTACAGGACCTTTAGTCAAAGTGAAAGTCCAAACGGTGGTCTTTATCAGGCACGCTGACCATGTCGGCGCTTCGCCGTCTGACCTTTTTCTCGCCAATAAGCATTTTCCAAACACATTCAACATTTAAATCTACACCACTAGCACACCATTATTTATAAAAGCATACAAAAACATTTTAGACCTTGGGTTGCCTCCCAAGAAGCGCCTTAGTTAACGTCGTGACACGACGCGTGCCTTTACTCAGTCTCCATTGGTGGGGTTAGTCCTAGTGTTACTAGGTAACCCCAATAGTTCATTTGAGTGAAGATGAGGCACTGCATAATTCATGAGTGTCCTGATCAACTAGATCGATCTAGAATGGGAGTCAATCATTTGATTCAACACTTCAATATTCTGCTTCATCGCTTCCAACATTTGATTTTGTTCGGTGATCATTTGGAGAATGATTTGGAGTGTATCCTCGACATGATTGTTCTCCCTGTCTCTATATTGTTTCCGCTCATGAGGGGGTATGTACCTCCCTTGGCTCTTGCACTGGTTCTCCATCTCTGATATTTTGAAGTCCCTCTCGACTTCTTCACTCATCTCAGGCAAGTTGCTACCATTTCCCTCAGCCATGATCAGGGTATCTGCCTATATCAATAACTTTAAAGCAAAAACTAAAAGTTAAGTTAGTAAACTGCAACTAAGAAGAACAAAAATTCTAAAAATCTAAAAATTCTCAAATAACACCACTCCCCGGCAGCGGCGCCATTTTGATGTTTGCGTAATCAAGCCACAACTTTCAATGCAAGTGTCTACGATCGTACAATAGTAAAGTAACCCAACCAAGGGTTGGAATCGCTCCCAAGGGAGTGGTTTTGAGAATTAGTAGAAAAATAAAATTAAGTTCTAATTAGTCATAACTAAAAACATTACCGAATATAAACATGTTAAATCTAAGGGGTGACACAAAAGTGTCAATTAATGATGGGGGTTTTGTCACAAGTAAGAAAAAACAGCAAGAATGCAAAAAGTACTAATCTAGGAGATGGGGTTCTTGGGATGTGATAGGAATACGGGAAAAACTAAACTATTGGGTACATGCTTTTGACAGTAAATATGTTGAATATTTGTGACTAGGCAAGACTATAGTGGGGGTAAATTCTCTCTCGAGCAACTTACCCCAAATCAAATGGGTTCCTCTCGGACATCCACTTGCCGCATGAAGAACACCCTCCGCCTTAGCCCACTCACTCTCTCTCGATGAGTATGTGGGAATGAGACTAGGGTTCATTCTCTTGAGTTGAACCTCATGTCGACCCAATCCCACCAGCCATCAATTTAGTAGTCTTAGTTTTACGACCTCTCTCTCTTGCAAACCGAAAACACAACGGTGAAATCGTATTTGCAACTACAATTTCATTAAGTTCCACCATAACTACTAAACGAAATCACATCTAAACAACAAATAAATCATCAACAAGCAAGACCCAACAGATAATCTAACCCATATTCACAAAATCACACCCTAAGAATTGGGTTTTTAGCTACACATGTAAAATAGATAGAAATTTATACCAATATGAGTTTGCACTCAAATGGGTATGAAGATTGAAGTCTTAAAACAAGAAAAGAGTGAAGAATCCAAGAGACCCAAACCCAAAATGTTGGAGTTGAAACCCTCTGAACCTTCAAGTTCTTCAAAACCCTCTCCAAACTTAGAACTCAAAAATAGAAGCAAAGTCTAAAAAATTACTATTCAAAGCTAAAAATTTGATATTTAAAATCTGATACTAAGCTATTACTTTTCAACGAGTATTTATAGTTTTCAAAAATCTATGCTGCAACGAATCATTCGGTGTCGTTAGTCAGGATCGCCGATCAACTCGACGATTCGCCCTTTGGTCTAGTTCATTGCCCTCTTGCGTTAGCCTTCAGCGTCGTCATGTTTGGATCATTGGATGACATAGTACAGCTTCGCGGAACTGCTCGGCGATACGCCGACTGCTCTTTTTCACAGTCGATTTGATCCTTTCCTTTAGGGCTCAGCACACTGGAACAAAAGGCGAGGATAAGACCTCTTGGCGACTCGCCGAATGGGTTCGGCAATTCTCATATCTTCATTTCTTCGATCTTGCAGCTACTTTTGTTCCTTTTTGCTAAGTAGTGTCCATGCTTTCCCTCAAACTTCAAATACCTGAAACTTAAGGGTTTTCATCAGATATTGAGACAAATATGCATTTGAGGACACTAATTCTATCAACATATAGCCCTAACTGAGTCCAATTTGTGGACTCATCACGTATACATCGAAATCCACGTTTAGCTTACGTGATTTTATATCGGTTAATAGTAGCTCCCAAAATCATACTCTTAGTGAATTTGACGAGGTATTCGGTATATACTTCAGTATTTAGTTCAGTATGTCCTGTTTATTATTAGTACTTTGTCATTGCATTGAGTTTAGCTTTTCATTTATCTTTTCAGTATTTACAGTATTGCTCAGTTATGCCTTGTTTCAGCTTATATATATTTATTTAACGTAGTATCTATATCCTGTATGCTCAGTACATTCAAAGTACTGATGCATACTCTACGCTACATCATTTAATGATGTAGGTTCAGGTACTCATCATCCAGATCACGCTTAGATCGATTTTCGACCCGTATTTCAACAGCTTCAGTGGTGAGTCCTCATACTTCGAGGACAATCAACATGTTTTCATTTCAGTCTTTAAATTTTATTTTAGTTCTGTTAGAGTTAGATAGTGGGCATATCCCAGCAACTCAACTCAGTTAGAGACTTTCCAGACATAGAGTTGTATCAGCTTGACTTGTTAAGTTTGATCTTCAGTTGTTATTAAACTCTTAGTATGGTTTATACATTCAGATTAGTTGGGTATTCCCTATTTTTTTACATAACCATTGTTTTAGCTTCCACGTAATTCTTGTTTATTTAGTTATGTTTCAGTATGCTTATGATATGATAGACACAGGGTTAGTTTGGGATTACTCGTAATCCTAGGTCCCGTGTTACACCAAGGAGGTATCCTCGGGGTGTGACAAACTTGGTATCAGATCATTAGGTTCTAGAGTCCTAGGATGTCTTAAAGTCGCACCAACTAGAGTCTCTTTCATGGGTGTGAAGTGCACCACATCTATGAGGGGGAGGCTACAAATTGTTTTAAGAAAAAAACATCAGTTTCCTTTCTATTCTTATCATGCGTGAGTATGAACACTATTCAATCTCGTTCTAACTCATGCTATTCGTATTTCAAAAAATGCCTCCCAGAAAAGCTAACGCAAGGACTCAGCCAGCAGCTCCAACAGCCCCATTGAAGGAGCAAATCATGCATGCTGAGTTCAGGGCTACTTACCCAGTACTTGCTCAGGCCATGACTACCCAGGTCAATTAGTAAGTTGTGGTCCCAGCTCTTCCACAGACTAACACTGCTACCACAAGAATACAAGACTTTACTTGGATCAACCTTACAAAGTTTCATGGGTCTAAGTCAGAATTAGATCCACAAGAGTTTCTCGACGACATCTAAAAGTTAACAAACATTTTGGGTGTCACTCAAATAGATAGTGTAGATTCGGCCCCCTATTAGTTGAAGGGAGTGACATACACTTGGTACCAACACTGGAGGGAATCTTGTGGTATTAATGCATGTCCAGAAACTCTCTCAGAATTCTTCTCAGTCTCTACTCCAGTTTGTGACCAAGTTATAGCTAGACGGGTATATAGAAATTGCTCTATCACAGTCTCAAAAACTCACCTCAGTAGATCTTGTAGAGTTAGAAATGGTAGATTTTGATATCATTCTGGGCATGGATTGGTAACATTCTTGTAATGCCACAATCGATTGTAGAACTGGGATTGTTTGGTTTTAGTTTCCAAATGAGCTTGTCTTAGAGTGGAAGGGTAGTAGCTTACTGCTTATGGGTCGATTCATTTCTTACCTTAAGGCCAGAAAGATGATTTCCAAGGGGTATATCTATCATCTTTTTTGGGTTAGGGATTCAAACTCCGAAACCCCAACTCTTGAGTCAGTCCTAGTAGTAAATGAGTTTTCAGAAGTGTTTCCAAAAGATCTTCCCAGATTTCTTCCCAAAAGGGAAATCGACTTTGGAATAGATCTCCTTCAAGATACCCAGCCAATTTCAATTCCTCCTTACAAAATGGCTCCAGCCGAGCTTAAGGAATTGAAAGAACGGTTAAAAGACCTTCTAGATAAGGGCTTCATCAGACCCAGTATCTCTCCATGGGGTCCTGCAGTATTGTTCGTGAAATAGAAAGATGGTTCTCTCATGATATGCATTGACTATCGGCAGTTGAAAAGTCACAATAAAAAATTAGTATCTTATCCCCAAGATTGATGACTTGTTCAACCAACTTCAAGGTGCTAGTTGATTTTCTAAGATAGATCTCCAATCCAGTTATCATCACCTCAGAGTCAGAGATAGTGACATTCTGAAGACACCTTTTATAACTCGGTATGGTCATTATGAATTTGCAGTTACGTCTTTAGGACAAAGAAATGCTCTTGAAGCTTTCATGGACTTAATGAACAGTGTGTTTAAACAATATTTTGACTTGTTCATCATTGTCTTTATCGATGATATTATCATTTATTCTTTGAGTAATGAAGAGCATGTGACTCATCTAAGAGTTGTTCTGTAAACTCTCAAAGATCACCATCTGCTCGCTAAGTTCAACATATGTGAATTCTTGTTCTAAACTGTTGCTTTCCTTGGTCATGTGGTATCCAGTGAAGGGATCCGAGTGGATTCTCAGAAAATTGAGGCAGTACAACACTTGCCCAAACCCACTCTCCAAAAGATATCAGAAGTTTCTTAGGTTTGGTTGTGTATTACAGGAGATTTGTTGAAGGATTTTCATTCATAGCTTCCCCATTGACCAAGTTGACTTAGAAGAAGGTCAAGTTACACTGGTCAGATGAGTGTGAGAAAAGATTCTTAGAACTGAAAACTAAGTTGACTACAACTCTGGTTTTGACTCTACCTGTTGGTTCAGAAGGTTATGTAATTTATTATGATGCATCCAGGGTCAGCCTAGGTTGTGTACTGATGTAGCGAGGTATTGTCATAGCTTATGCTTCTAGACATCTTAAGGTTCATGAGAAGAACTACCCGACTCATGACCTCGAGCTTGCAGCCTTAGTATTTGCCCTATAGATTTGAAGACACTACTTGTATGGTGTTCATGTTGATGTGTTTACCGATCATAAGAGCCTCCAGTATGTGTTCAACCAGAAGGAGTTGAATCTTTTTCAGAGGAGATGGCTTGAGTTCCTCAAAGACTATGACATAAATGTGTTGTACCATCCTGCTAAGGCCAATGTAGTAGTTGATGATCTCAGCAAGTTGTCCATTAGTAGTGTTGCACTTGTTGAGGAAGAAAAGAAAGAACTAGCCAAATATGTTCACCAGCTTGCTCTCTTAGGATTCGCCTTATGGACACGTCAGATAGTGGTGTGATAGTTTAGAATAGGTCAAAATCTTCATTGGTAGCGAAGGTTAAGGAAAAATAGGATAGTGATACTATATTACTTCAGTTGAAAGGTGCAGTTCATCAGTAGAAAGTTGAGGTTTTCACGGAAGGGGGAGATGGTGTGCTTCGTTACCAGGGTTTCTTATGTGTTCCTAATGTGGGTGAGTTGAGAAGAAGATCCTTACCGCAACTCATAAATCCAGGTATTCCATTCATCTAGGTTCTACTAAGATGTACCATAATCTACGGGATGTCTTTTAGTTGAACGACATGAAGAGGGATATAGCATACTTTGTGGCTAAGTGTCCTAACTATCAGCAAGTTAAGGTAGAGCATCAGAAACAAGGTGGTACCACTTAGGAAATTAACATTCCTACATGGAAGTGGGAAGTCATAAACATGGACTTCATTATAGGTTTACCTCGTACTCGCAGACAACATGACTCCATTTGGGTGATAGTGGAAAAAGTTGCTAAGTCCGCTCACTTCTTGGTTGTCAAGGCTACATATTCAGCGGAGGACTATGCCAAACTCTGCATCAATGAAATAGTCATGTTGCATGGGGTTCCCTTGTCTACCATCTTAGATAGAGGTTCTCAGTTTACCTCTCATTTCTGGAAATCATTTCACAAAGGTCTTGGTACTCGTGTAAATCTCAATACAACATTTCATCCACAGATGGATGGTCAGGTAGAACGTACCATTCAGACCTTAGAGGCATGTTGAGAGCTCGTGTGATCAATTTCAAGGGTAGTTGGGATGATCACGTACCTCTCATAGATTTCACCTATAATAGTAACTTCCATTCCAGTATTCAGATGGGCCCGTATGAGGCATTATATGGGCGTAGATACGGGTTCCCGATTGGTTGGTTTAAATTAGGTGAAACAACCTTAATAGGGCTATATTCGGTTCATGAAGCTATGGAAAAAGTTCAGCTCATCAGAGATATAGTAAAGATAGCTCAGAGTCGTCAGAAGTCCTATGCATATGTGAGGAGAAGGGTTAGAGTTTCAAATCGATGATTGGGTTTTCCTAAAGGTGTCACCTATGAAGGGGGTGATGAGATTTAGCAAGAAAGGGAAGCTCAGTCCTAGATATGTAGGTCCCTACAGAATCCTTAAAAGGGTTGGTAATATGGCATATGAGTTGGAGTTGCTAGAAGAATTAGCAGCGGTTCATCCAGTCCTTCACATTTCCTTGTTGAAGAAGTGTGTTGGCGATACGACATCCATAGTACCACTAGAGAGTGTGGCTGTGAAGGATAGTCTCAATTATGAAGAGGTGCTAGTAGATATTCCTGACCATCAAGTTCGTAGGTTGAGAAATAAAGAAGTCACTTTAGTAAACGTTTTGTGGAGGAGTCAGTCCGTAGAGAGAGCTACTTGGGAAATAGAAGCAACCATAAAGGCCAAGTATCCTCATCTCTTTCCTTCTTACTCCGTTTCATCTTGAGGTAATAGTTCATGTCTAGTCTCTTAGCTTATTCTTACTTAAATTCAGTCTTAGTATCATGTTCCTTCAGTTGTTCTTGCATATTCAGAATATTTGCATGTTCTTGGAACTCAGCTTAGTTAGATATCAGTTTCTAGTACATAGTGGTAAGGATTGCAGCTCCTTCTCTCCATATTCAGCTAGTTTAGACATCATTCGAGGCAGAATGTTCCCAAGGGGGAGATAATGTAACACCCCAGATTCGAGAAAGACAAAAATGCAAATTTTTAGAACTTGCAGGGGCCACCGACAGAGGCCAAACCACAGCCCGTGGTCTGGACCACGAACCATAGGTAGGGTCCGTAGTTGGCCACCTAGAACTCCCCAGAAAACCACGACCTATGGCCGGACCTACAGATCGTAGGTGGAACCATGGTCTGTGGTCCATGGTTCATGGATCGTGGCCCTTAAACCAAGCCTCAGATGCCGAACGACGCCCTGCCAAGACAGACCGTCGTTCAGTCCACGGTCCGTCAATTAGGTCCGTCGATGGCTACGTTTGCTTTTAAGTCAGGGCCATTTTGATCATTTCCCATATGAGTTGGGCATTTAAACTACATTGTTTGACACCTAAACTGAGTCAATTTACTCAGTTTAAGCCTAATAATTTAGTCGGAACTTACCTAAAACCTCTATTCTCCAAAACACCAAAACTTAGAGCAAAAAAAGAAGAAAGAGGCGCAGTTTTCTCAAGAACACGCAACATGTTTTGTTCAGTTTTAGACTTGAAATCGAAGGATCTCTCCTTACATTTCATCACAAGGTATGTGGGATTTCACTAGTTGGTTCCTTTCACCCACTAGATCCCTAGAATTCAGTCAGATTCTTGATTCATCATATCTTGTTCAGACCTAGGGTTTCTAAATCCTTGCATAATTGTTGTGATTTAACTGTTGTAGTATTTGTAATCAAAATATCATGTTTTCTTAGAATCGTTATTTAATTCCCAGTATTAAACTCAAAACCCTAGTTTGTGTAGATTCTCCTAGTTCATGAATTGCACTTGCTAGGTCATTTGATCAGATAATCATGCTTCAGATTTTGAATGCCTCATTGTCAATATATATAAATGTTGCATTCTCAGTTAGCATGTCAGTATTTTGAGCTATTCAGTATTTAAGTCATACTATAACATGTACATATTCAGTTAGGAGTAGACTTAGCACCGAGTTGGACTAAGGTTCAGCTTACCCTCATAGTCCTAGAACTACATGCCCCCGTAGGAGTATAAGTTCCCTCTATAGGCATCTAATTTAGTGATCACGCAAGTCATGCCTTTATACACCTGGCAAGGTATATTGGGTCCTCTCGATGGGGCATATAAATCGAACTCCATGTTTAGCTCAAGTGGTTTTATGTCGATTAATATTAGCTCCCACAGTTAGACTCTTAGTCCATTTGACTAGGTATTCAGTATATACTTCAGTATGTCATGTTCATGATTAGTACTTGGTAATTTCATTAAGTTATCTTTTCAATATTTACATTATTGCTCAATTATGCCTTGTTTCAACTTATATATATTTATTCAGCTTAGTATTTATATTCTGCATGCTCAGTACATTCAAAGTAATGACTCATACTCTGCGCTACATCCTTTAATGATCCAGATCGTGCTTAGATCGATTCTCGGTTTGCATTTCAGCAGCTTCAGTGGTGAGTCCTCATACATCGAGGACAATAGACATGCTTTCATTTCAGTCCTTACATTTTATTTTCAACTAAGTTAGACGCTTTCCAAACATTATAGTAGTATCAACTTGACTTGTTAAGTTTGAGATTTCCGTTGTTATTAAATTCTTAGTTTGGTTTATATATTCAAATTAGGTGGGTATTCCCTTTTTTTAGATAACCATTGTTTTAGCTTCCGCATAGTTCTTGTTTATTTAGTTATCTTTTAGTATGCTTATGATATGACAGACACGGGGTTAGCTTGGGGTCACTCGTGATCCTAGGTCCCGTGTTATGCCAATGGGGTAGCCTCGTGGTGTGACATCCTTATAGAAGCCCATAATTCCAAATATTCTATTCATCCAGTTGCCATTAAGATGTACCATGATCTATGGGAAGTCTATTGGTGGAACGACATGAAGAGGGACATTGTAGATTTTGTGGCTAAGTGTTCTAAGTGTCAGTAGGTTAAAGTAGAACATCAAAGACAAGGAGGTGTGACTTAAGAGATTAATATTCACACAGGGAAGAGGGAAGTGATAAACATGGACTTCATTACGGGTTTACCTCATACTCGTAGACAACATGAATCCATTTGGGTGATAGTGGACAGAGTTAATAAGTCAGCTCACTTATTGGTTGTCCAGACTACAGATTCGATGGAGGACTACACCAGACTCTATATCAATGAGATAGTAAGGCTACATGAGGTTCCCTTGTCTATCATCTCAGATAGAGGGCCTCAATTTATATCACATTTTTAGAATTCATTTTAGAAAGGTCTTGGTACTTAGGTAAATCTCAGTACAACATTTCACTCACATGCGGATGGTCAGGCAGAGCTTACCATTCAAACCTTAGATGACATGTTGAGAGCTTGCGTGATCGATTTCAAGGGTAGTGGGATGATCACCTACCTCTCATAGAGTTCACCTATAATAACAAGTTCCATTCTAGTATTTAGATATCCCCTTATGAGGCACTGTATGGGCGTAGATGAAGATCTCCGGTTGGTTGGTTCGAAGTAGGTGAAGCAGACCTGATTGGGCTAGATTCGATTCATGAGGCTTTGGAGAAAGTTCAACTCATCAGTGATAGACTAAAGATAGCTCAGAGTCATTAGAACTCCTATGTAGATGTGAGAAAAAGGGACTTAGAATTTGAAATCGATGAATTGGGTTTTGTTGAAGGTGTCACATATAAAGGGGGTGATGAGATTTGGAAAGAAAGGGAAGCTCAGTCCTAGATATGTAGGTCCTTACAAAATTCAGAAAAGGGTTGGTAATGTCGCTTATAAGTTAGAGGTTCCAGAAAAACTAGCAGCAGTTCATCAAGTCTTTCACATTTCCTTGTTGAAAAAGTTTGTGGGTGATCCGGCACCGATAGTACCATTAGAGAGTGTGGTTGGTGAAGGATAGTCTCACTTATGAGGAGGTTCTAGTTGAGGTTCTTGATCGTCAGGTTCGTACATTGAGAAATAAGAAAGTCAGTTCAGTAAAGGTTTTGTGGAGGACTGAGTCTGTAGAGAGAGCTATTTTGGAAGCAGAAGAAACCATGAGAGCATAATATCCTCACCTCTTCCCTTCCGATTCAGTTTCAGCTTGAGGTACTAGTTCCTCTCCAGTCTTTCGATTAATCTCATGTAATTTCAGTCTCAGTATCTTGTTCCCTTAGTTATCCTTGCATTTCAGCTTAATTGCATGGTTCTTGGAACTGAGTTTAGTTAGATATCAGCTTCTAATACTCAGTTGGTAGGGATTTCAGCTCTCTTTCCTCCAAACTCTGCTTATTTAGCCTTCATTCGAGGACGAATGATCCAAAGCTGGAGATATTGTAATACCGCAGAACTTAGCTAAGACTGAACAACAAAAAAAAGTGGTACCATGGAGAGGTTCATGGGTCGTGACAAGACCACGACCCGTCACCCTCATCATGGCTCACACTTAGCAAAGAATAGAGGACCACAGAGCCATCCACGGGGAAGGGGACTCCACACGGGCCATCATGTGGTTTGTGAAAAGTACCCACGTAACCCCTAAGGCACTATGAGGATCCACGATGGCCTTCACGTCCCGTGGTGCTTCACATGGTCTGTAGAGTGGACCGTGGAGGGAACATGTCAGCCTTCAAGTTTTGGGTCAACTTCAAAGGGTGATATCTTGTAGCACAAAATGAAGTCAGTTTCCTATAACCTATCAAATTAAAGATAATTGAGTCCTCTTTCCAACGCCACCGAGTTTGCTAAAATCCAATCTCGGAGTAAAGTGTTACTCGCATTTCAGTAGAGCTTTGTTGGGTAGGGCCAAAACCACGACCCAGTTGACGGGAAGTGCTTCTAATGACGACCAGTCAGTCCTATAGTGAAGGGCTTATGTTAGCTTTTTAGTCAGGGTCGTTTTGGGCTTTTACCCTATGTATTGTTCATGTAAACTACGTCGTTTTACTCAGTGTAAGCCTAATAATCTAGTCAGATGCTATCTTAAGCCCTCATTCTCCTTAAATCAACCATTTTAGATCAAAACGAAGAGAAAGAGGCGACCATTTCTCTCAAGAACAAGTAGTAGTGTTCTTCAAAGTTCAGCCCCAAAATCCTAAGGATTTTATCCCTAGATTTCATCACCATGTAAGTGGGATTTCACTAGTGGATTCCTTTCACCCATTAGGTCCTCAAAATTCAGTTAGTATCTTTAATTCTTATGAACTATTCAGACCTAGGGTTCTATATTTTCAAGATATATTGTAAACTCGATATTGTGGTTCCCTTATTCTAAATACCATGTTCCTTGATGAATTATTATAGTTCCATCCATAATACTTAGAACCCTAGATTATGTAAATTTATCCTAGTTTATGAATTATACTTGCTAGGTCAATCAAAGAGAAATTCATGCTTCATATTTCGAATGTTATATTCTTAGTATATAAATGTTGCATTCTCAGTTAGCATGTTAGTTTGAGCTATTCAATATTTATTGTATTTTATCTTCATGAATATTCAGTTGGGAGTAGACATAGCACCGAGTTGGACTAGGGTTCATCATACCCTCAAAGTCCCAAAACTACGTGTCCGCATAGGTTTATAAGTTCCCTCTGTTGGGCATCAGATTTAGTGATCACACCATAGTCATGCCTCTATAACCCTGGCAAGGTATATTGGGTCCTCTCGATGGGACATATACATCAGACTCCATGTTTAGCTCATATGGTTTATGTCAGTTAATAATAGGTCCAACAGTTAGACTCTTATTGCATTGACCAAGTTTTCAACATTTAATTCACTATACAGTTAAAGATGTTATACTTAAGATTAGTACTTGGTCATTGCATTCAGTTAAGTTTTCAGTTATATTTCAGTACATATCTATATCTTTGTACAGATTATATCATTGCTCAGTTATGTATTGTCCAGTTTATATACGTTGTTCATCTTAGCATATATATATATATATATATCTTGCATGCTCAGTACATTCCAAGTACTGACACATACATTGTGCTACATCATTTCAAGATGTAGGTTCACGCGCTTAACATCCAGATCATGCTTAGTTCGATCCTCAGTCCGACTTCATCAACTTCAGTAGTGAGTCCTCGAAGTTTGAGTGGTGAGTCCTCATACATCAAATACAATAAACATGCTTTATCTTTTAGTCTTTATTTTTAGTTTCAGTATTGCTAGAGTTAGCTGGGGCATGTCCCATCAACTCAATTATGTTAGAAGCTTTTTAGACATAGTAGTTGATTCAGCTAGAGTTTTTCAGTATTTTTTCTGTCATCACTAAACTCTTGTTATGTTTTATATATTCAGACCAATTGTGTTTTCCCCATTTCAGATATCCACTATTTTTGGTTTCCGCATAGTATATGTTTTACCTTATTTATTTTTAATATGCTTGATATATGCTAGACTCAGGGTTAGCTTGGGGTCACTCGTTATCCTAGGTCCCATGTTACGTCTAGGGTATAGCCTTGGGGCCTAGTAGATCACTTAGTAGATATTAAAGATTGGTGAGTCCTCATGTTCCGAGAACCGAGCCTTTGTTTCTTATTGTCTTTAATTTTTAGTATTATTTGTGATATACGGGTTACGTCCCGATCACTCTTGATGTATAGATGGCTTTGAGACTATGTAGACTTTCGCTCATTTTTTACAAACTCTTTTATGATATAAACTATCTTTTAAACTTGTTAGATTCAATCTAAGTGGCTTGTGTAGGACCTCTCGAGGTCTTATACGCCATGTCACGTCTAGGGTTTACATTGGGTTATGACAAGTCTTTACAAGCCTTTCTACTACATTAAAAGAAGTGGTTGGGACGTAACATGCACATCATTTACAATATCCAAAAGTAATGACATAGAAAAACAATAAAGGTGATATAGTCCTTAGAGTATGAGGACTCACCAAGTTTTCAAATCTATAGAGTGATCAACTAGCCATGAACGGAGGGAGAGGAGTCGTCAAGCTCTATATTAGTGAAAGAATGTAGGCACAAATATGTATTAGTACATGGAATGTGCTAAGTAAAAGGGATATGCATGAAAATGTAAAACATGATCATAAGGGGACATAATAAAAAACATTATGTGCATGACCAAGCTAGGCATAGTAAAAATCTTTAAGGAAGAATCTTTATCATGAACATAGTCAATGAATAATGATATCATAAGGAAAACTTCATAAAACTTGAAAGTAAATCAGTTCATTTTGTGGGATATTTACTATTAATCGACATAGACCACGTGCGCTATAATGTGGAATCTAGTGTCCTGCTCCCACACTGAAAAGAGATATCCTTATTTGCAAAGTCAAGGACCTTAACTTCTAAGTTAGGTGGCTCCACTAGCTATGTCAATTTAGATAGCCTATGGGGCACGTAGTTAGGGGCAAATAGATTTCTACTTGAGACCTAGCCTCTACTAATGGGAGAGCCTCCATCTCAATATCCTCTTGGTGCTACAGTAAAATCCCAACAAAATTAGTCATAATCATAAACATAGAATCATCCATGAAATAGCATAACTAAGTTACTAATCAAAGCTAAAAACAACATAGAATAGCTCCTTAAATCTTTAATCATGCATAAGTGAGAAAACGTTTCACTAAACCATGATCACTTAATGTGAGAAAACCTATCACAGTTTAGTTGATACTTGATCATAAAGCAACCTAGATCATAAAACCTTCCCTTTCATAAATCATGCATAAGTTCATGGAAACATCATTCATAGCATCATAGCTTCTTCATAAATTCATGTAAATTAGGGTTTATAGTCAAAATCATATATCATGCATGGGTTTATATGGAATTGGTTGGAAAACATGTAATTGAGTCGAAGCAATCATAATATGATCAAAATCAAACAATTAAATCCATATAAATAGAACACATAAGGAATTGAATCAAAACCTAATCAATTTATGGAAATTGAATTGGAAAATTTGGAGAAAACATTGGGACTCAATGGGTGAATGGAGCGCATTGATGAACTCCCTACATACCTTGATATTGAAGCCCTAAGGAATTGATAAATAAACGAAGACATGAACTTGAAGAACCCTAGAATCGTTGAGAGCCTTGTAGAGAAAACCTTTTAGAGGAACTTTGGAAGTTTTAGGGGAATGAAGGAAAATGGGTAGATTTATGATTAAATTAAGTTATTGGGGCTTATTTTTAGGCAAAATGATATAGTACATAAATTTGGTACATAGGAAAAAGACAAAAACACCCTTTAAAATAACTACCGGTCAGCCCTTCAGTTATGACCTACGGAAAGAACTGGACAAGCGTAGGTCAAGTGATTGGGCCTTAATCTTGGGGAAATCCTACGACTCATTTCTAAGGACCTTCAAAAGTTCTACGGTTCCTAGACCCCATCGGTAGACCCCAACTTTCAACTCAAAATTTCATTAAGTCTGGAACCTTTCTATGGGACCTTACTATGGTCCATAGTCCATTCGATGGACCATCCTGGTCAATCATAGAATGGGTTATTTGGGCTTGATTTCCAAAATTACTTCTCCCACATCCTACGAGACTGGTCTACGACCCGTAGAACTTCCTACGATCCATAGACTGGTCTTGTGGAATTGAACCAGTAGCACTCCTTGTCCATTTTTCCTTTTCTGAATTTTGAGATGTTACCTATTTTATCTCCACATAATTCATGTTTGTGTAGCAAGGCTTTACTATGTCCGGTATTCCATAATTTCCATATTTTTATCAAGTGTCATAATTCGCATTATCTTTGAGACCGTTAACTCAAATTATTTTTTGTTTGAAGCAATTTTCTCCTTCTTATCTTCTAAAAGGGATGGGAGAACTGCTTGTGTGTATTTCTCCATGGTTTTCATCTTGTAACTTTAATTTGTTTGAATAGAATTTTTCTTATTGCTTGAGGAAGAGGAATCCTCTCGAAAATAATGAATGAAGTGGTTCTAGGTTGATTGAATTGGTTATAAGTTCTTTTAACAGTTAAGGTATATTATACTCTTATAGAAGGGAAAATCTACTAAAAGAGTATGTTTATTTTGTTATCTTTTGTTCTATTTTATTCATATCATAAATGGGGGGTCTTGAAGAGACACATGTAATAGGCTAAAGTAGGTACTATACTTGAAGCATAAACCACACATAATGAGGCATTTTAGACATAAAACATGTTATAACCATCTATCATTACCATGGGTGAATGAAAGTAAGGGTTAGAACAAAAAAATCATAGGCACGCGTGGTATGAGAAATATTTACTAAAACATACTTAATGTATTGCGATTTTACTAGTCACCGAAAATGTATCATGAGTACATAGAACTGAGAATATTGAGAAAGCATGGGTTCCTACATCGTGGGTACCATGGGCATGAGGTACGAATAATTCTATTATGCCTTAAGTGATACGACTACTAACTCTTAAGATTAGTAATACTTCTTAACTACAGTTCTTCTCTTAAATAGTACCCTTTATCAATTGAAACTTATAATCCTCACAAGGATAAATGTGTCTATTTCTACTAAAGTCTAAGTCTAGCTACATGCTCTCAAAATGTTCAAGCCTAACCTAAACTAACAAGGTGTAACACATACAATCAACATATTAATTCTATATTTATATAAGAAATTCCATCCCAAGAATACAACTTGTTCTTACCATACCATTCAACTTACCTCGAGTTCAAATCAAGAAGCTACTAGTACATAATTAATTCATCTGAATGTTATCAACATAATATTTAATAGAGGCTTATCAAAGATATCATACTTATATGTGTCGACCTTATCCTCATCTGTATCATCTACAAAATTAGTAACAATAGTAACTGAAAGTCTGAAAAATATCTAAAGTGGATTTTTGGGAAGAACACATAACTTAGTTTTTTAGTCATGTTTCTAGAATAGTCTAGTGTAGGCATTTGGATAAGCATCTTGTAGAAATATCATGATTTTCTAGGGTAGAAATTTAATATACTGGAATTTTCTTATAAAGGTATCTAGAAAATTATCTAGAACCATCCATAGGAAAGTATAAATAAAGGGTGTCTTACATTTGTATTCAACCCAAAACGGAAAAAAATCAAAGCAATTCAAGAGTCTTCTTCCATAACAATATTCTCATATCCAAAATACATAATCTTCCTTCTAGGTTCCTCATTTTTTTATTTAAATCTTCTCATCTTTGTTAACGATCTTGGGCTAGCAGAAGGTCTTTTCGATTACACTTTTCTTCTGCTATTATCTACATGGTATTAGAGCCACAGTCATACTTTGGCTATTGGATTTTAATCAAAATTGGGTTAGTGGTAGATTCAATGGGTTCGTCTTAATGGATTTTCTGTCAATGTATTAGGGATGAAGTTGTTCAACTAGTCCAATTTTAAGGTATGGATAACATGTATGGAATCATACCTTCTTGGAGAGGATTTGTGTGAGATTCATGTTTAGAAACCTGAATATATTTCAAATGTGACGTCAATTTAAGGATGGGCTCAACAACCATCCTTGAAGGAATTTGAAAATTTGTAATCGTTACAGGAGTTACTAGCCAAACAGTTGGCTGGTGTATTCGTCAATGATGGGGAAGGAAATGCTCTTGTAGCTTACAAGAGAAATTTAAAAGAAAAATAAAGAGATATGTTACACTCTTGATCCACATGTGGTTCAAGCTCCCCTAGAAATAAGGAAGATCCTTCTAACAATAATGGTAAGAAGCTTATAAGATGTTACCGATGTGGAAATATAGAACACATAAAAACATATTGGTAAGCGAAAGACATTAATATGACTCTAACTAGAAAGATACTAAGGAAGAAGAAGATTGGGAAATATGCTTAGTAGCTGAGTCTCAAGTAATAAATTTCATGGCTTCCATCAATATTGAAAGACACTCGATCATGGATTCGGGATATAATATAGTTGATTACATGGAGAAGCAAGACACTAATCATTAATATGAAGCAAGAAACTTCTAAAGCTGTTAATTCTTTAGATATGATAGCTACTATCAAACAAATCAAAGATGTAGATACAGAACATGTAGTGTCAGGAACTATATATGCAAGTAGTGAATTTTACGGAGAAACGTATTGAAATTAAAAGTCTGTAATCAATCGTATGACATATAGAGGTCAATCACTAGCTTAGATCAAACATTGGAAGTAGATGGAGAAGATGAAAATCAAGTAGATGTATAAGCTAACCTTGTGTAACACCACCGAAGTTCATAGCTCAGTTGGGATTGGAAAAGTGTTGGAAGCTGTTGGTGCATTGGTTCCACGAGAAAATGTACGGACCGTAGAAGGTTTTTACAGGCCATAGGAACCAGTGCATAATAAGTTTTAGTTGTTGGTTAGTTGTTTACTGCTTATAGGTTTAGTATTGCATGTTTATTATTAATAGTCTACTAGGTATACACCTATTATATTATAGGAGTTTTTGTTGTCTTCAGCTGTATTTTCAAAGTGTCTTTGCACATTATAAATACATAATAGATCTCATCATTTCCATCCTGAATCTTTATGGTATCAGGGCGCTTCTAAGCTCCAACAAGCATCAATATATCTGCTCATCTCTTTCATTTTTTCCCATCCCTCTATCATGGTGAATCCAAGCACTTATGTCATTGCTATTGATAACACCACCTGTCTAGTTCAATTTAATCCAGGTTCCCAACTACCCATAAATCTTATGGGTCCAAACAATTTTATTATTTGGAAGGCTCTAGTTTAATCTCTCATGTTAGGCCATGATCTTTACTGTTATCTAGATGGAACCATGACGACACCGTCCAAGAATGTCCTTGAGAATGCTTCAAAGGTACTAAACCATATGTATACTATACATTTTTGATAAGACCAGTTGATTCGTAATGTCTTGATGGCATGAGTTAACCAAACCCACCTCTGTAATCACAAAAACCTTCACCTTCTAGCAAGCCTGGGATGCACTGCATCACTTGTATTCCAAAAAATCACGTACACAAGTTTTCAATCTTTGCAACTCCTTAGCCACAATTACAAATAATTCTCATAGTATGACTGTATCTACAAGAGAATATAAATGTTGCATAAAAACTTGAAACTGCAGGAGCTCCCATTCCAAATGACGAACTTGCTATAAAAATACTATGTGGCTTAGGACCCGAATATGATTCAAATTTGATTGCTATCCAAGCGCGAGATAACCTATGTTCTATGAAGACTTTTATAACAAGTTTTTCAACAGAGAGCTCCTTCTTCATTTAAGAAAGCCTCACCAACCAATGACCTACATAACTTTTGTGATGGCACAAAGGTCCTCCCCGAAAAATTCTACACCTCGCATGAAAATACGAGGACAATGATGGAGTCCACAAAATCATAGGGAGCAACCTGAAGCACCCACCAATTCAAACTAGTGTACTGCTGCACCTCCTCAACTCCATCATCCAATTTTCTAGTTATGTGGTCAAATTAGGCAGAATGCTAATGTATGTCATTCATGCTCTCAAAACCACTTAGATGCAAAGGAAAATTATGCTTCGATGCCTTATTATTGATTCCAGAGCACCACATCACGTGACCACTAACTCTCAACAACTTGAAAATTTGGATGACTACACTACCCATGGTGACCAAATACCTGTAACTCACACTGGTAATATTCAATTAAATAGTTTTAAAAAATCACCTTTCAAATACTCTATGTGGCCCAACTATTAAATGTTATCTTATATCTGTATCTGCATTTTGTTAAGATGTCACGCCCCGAGGCTACCTCCTTGACGTGACATGGTACCTAGGATCACAAGTGACCCCAAGATAACCCTGTGTCTGGCATATCATAAGCATACTGAAAGATAACTAAATAAACAAGAACTATGCGGAAGCTAAAACAGTGGTTATCTGAAACTGGGGAATACCCAACTAATGTGAATATATAAAACATACTAAGTGTTTATTGATAACTGATAGATACACTCAACAAGTCAAGCCGATTCTAAATTTATGTGTCTAAAAAGCCTCTAACTGAGTTGAGTTGTTGGGACATGCCCCCGAGCTAACTCTAATAAAACTTAAAATTGAATAAAAAGACTAAAATGAAAGCATGTTTATTGTCCTCGAAATATGAGGACTCACCACTAAAGCTGTTGAAATGAGGAGTAGACTTAGCACCGAGTCGGACTAGGGTTTAGCGTACCCTTTTAGTCCCAAAACTACGTGCCCCGTAGGAGTATAAGTCCCCTCCGTAGGAATCAGATTTAGTGATTACGTCAGTCATGCCTTTATACCCCTGGCAAGGTATATTGGGTCCTCTCGATAAGGCGTATATATCGGACTCCACGTTTAGCTCACGTTGTTTTATGTTGGTTAATAGTAGCTCCCACAGTCATACTCTTAGTGCATTTGACAGGTTTTCAGTATATACTACAGTATTCTGTTCAGCTTGTCATGTTTATGATTAGTACTAGGTCATTGCATTCAGTTCATCTTTTCAGTTATCTTTTGAGTGGTTACATTCTTGCTCAGTTTACAGTATTGCTTAGGTATGCCTTGTTTAAGCTCATATATATTTGTTCAGCTTAGTATCTATATCATGCATGCTCAGTACATTCAAAGTACTGACGCATACTGTGCGCTACATCCTTTCATGATGTAGGTTCAAGTACTCAACATTCAGACCGCGCTTAGATTGAGCCTCGATCCGCATTCAGCAGCTTCAGTGGTGAGTCCTTACACTTCGAGGACAATAGACATGCTTTCCTTTCAGTCTTTACATTTCAGTTTTAGTTTTGTTAGAGTTAGTTGGAGGGCATGTCCCAACAACTCAAATCAGTTAAAGGCTTTTCAGACATAGTATTAGAATAAGCTTGACTTGTTAAGTTTAATCTTTCAGTTGTTATTAAACTCTTAGTATGGTTTATACATTCAGACTAGTTAGGTATTCCCCATTTTTCAGTTATCTATTGATTTAGCTTTCGCATAGTTCATGTTTTATTAAGTTATCTTACTTACAGTATGCTTATGATATGCCAGACACAGGGTTAGCTTAGGGTCACTTGTGATCATAGGTTCCGTGTTACGTCAAGGGGGTAGTCTCGGGGCATGACAAACTTGGTATCAGAGCATTAGGTTCAAGAGCCCTAGGATGTTTGAAAGTCGCACTAAGTAAAGTCTCTTTCATGGGTATGAAGTGCACCACATCTAATGAGAGGGAGGCTACGAAGTGTTTTAAGAAAAACGTCACTTTCTTTGTAGTCTTATCGTGCATAGGTATGATCCAAATTCTCCTTTCTAATTCTTCATTATGCATTTTAGATCATGCCTCCTCATAGAGCTAACACATAGAATGCTAATGCACGCAACGCTAACATAGTTCATCTAGTCCCAAACCATAAGGTTATTAATGCAGAATTTTGAAATGCGATCCAACTCTTGGCTCAGAGTGTGGCCAATCAGAACAATCAGCAGGCCCCAGTTCCTACAAACACTAATGTTGGAGCAACTGCAGCTAGGGTTCAAGATTTTGTTCGGATGAATCCGCTCGAGTTTTTAGGGTCGCAGGTTTGTGAGGACCCACACAACTCTATTGATGAGGTTAAGAAAATTTTTGGAGTGATGCAAGTGACTAGTAATGATAAGGGGAGTTGACATCCTACCATCTTAAGGATGTAGCTCACATTTGGTTCACTCAGTGGAATGAAAACAGCGGTGCGGATGCAGCTCCTGTGACTTGGGAGTGTTTCACTGGAGCAATTCAGGATATGTTCTTCCTAAGGGAGTTGAGAGAAGCTAAGGCACAAGAGTTTCTGAATTTGAAGTAGGGTACCATGTCAGTCCAAGAATACGAACTTCAGTTCACCCAGCTCTCCAGGTATGCTCCACACATGGTTTCCGATCCAAGGGCACAAATGAGTAAGTTTCTATTTGGGGTATCCGACTTGGTGAAGTGTTACGACCTGAGAGCACTCCCTAGTTGTAACACGGTGTACTCGACCCCGAAGGGGTCTTATACAAGCCTCATAGCATTTATTCATCGCATAGGTAATAGAAATAGTAAGAAATTAAAAAAAATTATTAAAAAATCATACAATCTAAAGACATTCATTAAAACGCAAGCGGAAGTCTATATCTCACATGGCCATCTTAGACACAATCTTTAACAATATAGGGACACGACCCTTTTACAATAGAATTCTAAGTAGTCTATTACATGAAAAGAAAGAAACTTCTAAAAAGACACTTGTGCTCGAACTATGAGGACGTACCACTTGATCTTGGAAGAATAGCAATCTAAGCATTTCAATCTACATAGAAGCAATCACTTGCCGGAACCTACACTTGTAGTAAAAATAAGAGAAATATGGGATAGCACACAGAAATATACTAAGTATGATGACCATGCAAAAACATGTTTTAAAGGGGGACATTTTGGTTAGAAACCATGCATGATACCACTTTTATTTTTGAAATATTATGAACAATAGCATAAGAGACATCAAGAACAAATATAATAATTATGCAAGTCATAACATCACATTGAAACAATATCAACATGTAACTCTTTCCCTTCACATTTAACCTTCACCTCAAGTAACCCTCATGCTATACCTTGTGCAATGTACAGATAGCGTCCCATACCACCATCCACACCAAGGTACCACATTAAGGTCACCAAAAGAAAACATACCATTCAACCTTTCCATTTCCAATAATACTCATACACAAGAGACCCAAACCTTTAACAAGTTATTTCATCACATAAGAACCATCACCTAAGACGACCCCTAAGTCACATTTGTGCAATGTGCAAGTCTCATCCCATACTACTACTTACACTAAGTACTCTTTTAAAATCACCATAGGCAAGGCACATTCAAATACAATAAGTCATAAAAAGGAATTAACTCATAATACAATCCAAGTATAGCATGCATCATTACATTAGATATTCAAATCATCATTGTTTATTAGCTTCAATCAGAGGACCTCCATACAATAGTCATTAAGAATTAGAGAACTCACTATAGCCCTCTTAAAGCCTACTCGTGCCATGTATGAATAGCATCCCATACTACTACCCACATTTCATAGAACTCCTCAAGAAACTATTATGCATATCTCACATGATAGAAATAAGTATTTAACCGACATAGACCATGAGAGCTAGATTATGGAATCCGGTGTCATGTAACCCCACACCGTAGAAGGTGGTCAATTTGCCTAAGGAAGACCGGTATTTAGCTTAAGTGGATCCACTAGCTATCCTATGAGGGCACATAGTTAAGGGACACGAAGATTGCTACTAGATACCCTGCCTCAACTTACGTGAGGGCATCTATCTCAAGAGATTGCTACTAGAAACCCCGTCTCAACTTACGTGAGAGCTTCTAACTCATTCAATATCCTCTCGGTTCTTAGCCTACATTCCCATAGAGTGCTTTAGCATTCATTACATTAAGGGATAAGATATTGTTACTTGACACCCCGCCTCAACTCACGTGAGGGCATCTATCTCAACCCAACATTCATTCGTTAGATAGCTTATATATTCAAATATGAGAATAGCCTTTCATCTAAGAATCCCATTATCATTCATTAGTGTAAGATCAAGAATATCATTTCAATCAACACATCATTAGCATTCATTAGAGTAAAATTGAGATTAGCCTTTCAATAAGTACTTCATGATTAACATTATCCTTGAACCTCATTCATTATTCATTCAAGAGTGTGTGTGTATGTGAGAATAGCCTTCCACATAGTCATGATTATTCACAAGTGTTAATAGAGAGATAACATTCATTCCTAACACAATTAGCTTCTAGACATGATTATCATTCATTCATATAGATCACACACATACATCATATCACAATTATACATAGTAAATAAACACCTCCACCTTTCAAGTAGATCAACATCTAATTCACAATTCTAATTCAACAAGAAATTCATCATATCATTCCCTTCAAGGGTCATACCTCCAAATCACCAATACACTAACAATATACTACAATTAGGGCATGGGTAATGATATACTTCAATAATCTAAAGCAATTTAGGCAAATTCGAATCACATACATTCATAATCAACAAACCCACTTCATAAAGGCACAATTTAGGAATTGAGAGAAAACATGGGTTCATAGAGTATTTACATCATAAAACCTCAATTAAACATCAACACAATCAATATATGCCATTAGAAACCATTTGAAATCGTTTGTAGAAAGAACCCATGAGATTGAGTAAAACCCTAGGTTTTTCATGAACTTGAAAACTTTGAAAACTTCTTCGAAATTGACTCTAGAGTGAAAGCGAACCCTAGATGAAGGATCACCATACCTATACTAAAATTCCCCAAGAAATTTGATAAAGAAATGCCTTGAATCCAAGGGAACTTCTAGAGAGAGAAATATTTGAGAAGAGGTGGGTTTCTTTTGATTCTATATGGAGTGACTTAAATGAGATAATTCAAGTCTAAGAAGGTCTCAAAAGGTTTATATAGTTGCTAGGAAAAGATTAGAATAATAGGGACTTAACTTAGGAAAAGGACTAAGGACCCTTAAAGTTGTAACTTAAAAATTCTGCCCCTTCACGACTTACGTCTCCAAAATGCCCCTCTTGGATCGCCGAGGGCACTAGGTGACTTACCAAGTGCACCCTTGGCTCGCCCAATTTTCCAGTGAGCTCCCTTCTTGGACAGTCCACTAGGCGATCTAGAAGGGGAGAAGGGCGACACGCCAAGAGGGTTGGCGAGCTTGCACCTAGTTCCCCCTTTGTTCTAGCATCTTGGCCAAATGGGGCAGCTACTAGGCGAGCACAAAAGCCCAAGGGCGGCTCGCCCAACCCCTTGGGCGATCAAACAGCCCCATCGCCAAACACCCCCTCAAGGAAAAAGGCTTCTTTCACCCTATCTTGCTAGTCTAGGTCCTTTCTTGCACCCTTGGTTTCTACCTTGCTCCATTAAGGTTCTGAAACAGCCTAGACATCAACCTATAGTCACACTAACCCAAACGTTAAGGCTCTAGTTCAACCTATCATTTTCCGAGTCGTTACATTATCCCCCTCTTAGGAACATTCTTCCTTGAATGATACTTCAAACGCATTAAGGGAAAACGACTCGAGACTATCAGCCCAACAATCATAACACATCAATATAAATGCATAAACATAGGAGGAAACATCAACTCCACATCAATAAGCTCAATGCAACATAAGCAAGTAGGAACTATATCTACAAACTCATTATGCACCAAACAACAACATTTCTCATTTCGTTGAAGGGACTTCCTTCTCCAAATCACATCATGCTCATCATAACATCATTAAGCACATTATGCAACTCTTTCAAGGACACATTTAAGCATGCTCAACAAGTTAACTCATGAAATAATTAGGTAACTCATCATAGATGCATATCAACATGAGGAACACCATTTGAAAACTCATTTTCTCATTTAAACAAGAATTCAACTAGAACATGCATAACATAAGGAAACCATGGAAACTCAATATCACACATGACTCCAAAACATGAAACAAGCTACAAGGAACTCTTGGTCTCAAGCTTGAATAAGAATAGAAGGAAAGAGATAAGGATAACAACACTCTCAACAACCTTACTATTCAACATACCATCCCCCACTTAGGAGAAAAACCCAACTAAGGCTAACATGAAACAACATAAGGAATCTCATCATAACAAAAAGGAACTATAACTTACCGGTACCTTC
The DNA here is from genome assembly GCA_036250505.1 of Solanum acaule. Classification (NCBI taxonomy): domain Eukaryota; kingdom Viridiplantae; phylum Streptophyta; class Magnoliopsida; order Solanales; family Solanaceae; genus Solanum; species Solanum acaule. The sequence continues at coordinate 55,947 of JAJOOR010008095.1, forward strand.
ATCCAGATTATCTCATTTGCCCTCTTTGGCTTGAAGTGCATAGAAACGGTTTCTCTTTGGAGCATTAGGATCCGGGCCACCAAGAGAAGCTTGCTTATCCTCCCTTCCTTTTACCATGAGTGTTGGGAAATCCCTCATCTTATGACCCTTCTTTCTACACCCAAAGAACTCATCCGTGCCGGCAAGGCACTTACCCAAATGTTGCTTCCCACACTTGGCACACCTAGACCTCTTAAAAGAAAAACCACTTCCACTCCCTCTTTGGGAAATAGGGTTAAACACCCTATCATTGTTCACCATTGAAGAATTTTGGTTGGAGAACCTCTTTTTGGACCTAGGTTGGCCTTTCTCATCGGATCTACCCCTCTTCAACTCTCTATTTTTCCTCTCAAGTTTGGACTCCTCAATAGATTAAGCATACACAATGAGTCTAGAAATGTTCATATCATCATGAAGCATCGCCGTATGGCACTCTTCCTTAACAACGTCGGATACACCAGTCACAAAGCAACTCATCTCATCTCTAGGGTTGGACACCAAAGATAGAGCATACTTAAAAAATAAGGTAAACTTCAAGGAATACTCTTCCACACTCATACTACCTTGCCTAAGGTTTATGAACTCCTCCACCTTAACCTCCCTCTTCTCACGGGGAAAGTACCTACCAAGGAATGCACTCTTAAACTCCTCTTATTCTATAGGACCCACTTCTAAAGGCCTATTGCTCTTCCATTAAGTGAACCACACTTGGGCCATATCTTTCAATTGATAGGAAGCCAACTCCACTTTCTCCCTAGAAAATACTCCTATAGCATTGACTATCTTATATACTTCATCCAAGAATTCTTGGGGATCCTCTTCTACTTTAGAGCCAAGGAAAATAGAAGGATTCATCCTCACAAAGTCTCTCAACCTTAAGGCCATGGTACTCTCATTAGCATTCACCCTGGGCCCCACATCCCGATTCACTTGGGCCGTCATGGCTTAGGCTAAGGTTAGAAAAGCCGATCTAATCTCCTCAAAAGTGATGGCCAAGGGAACCACCGGAACTTCATTCTCTTGGTTGCATAGAGGAACTTGGTCACCTTGCGGATCTTGATCACCTTGGAGAGGAACTCCCTCATTCACTACTTTCTCTTCCACTCTCCTTGCAGGCATCCTTCTTGTATTCAACAAGAGAAGGATTAGGAAAAAGGACATCTATAAAGCTAAACTCTAAGGCATGACTTCAAGAATATGAAAGAAGTGTAAATTTCTAACGTCTTATAGCCTCTCGCTCATAGATGTATCGCGACTCACACCGATGAACAAGACTATATACTAGACGTGGCTTGTGAGACATCAACCCTAAAACCATTCCCAAAACCTTTTGCTCTGATACCATGTTTGTCACAACCCGAGACCACCCGCTAGTCATAACACGGCGTACTAGACCCCGAAGGGGTCTTATACAAGCCTCAGAGCATTTATTCATCGCATAGGTAATAAAAATAGTACGAAATTAAATTTTTTTATCTAAAGACATTCATTAAAACGCAAGCGGAAGTCTATATCTCACATGGCCATCATAGACACAATCTTTACCAATATAGGGACACGACCCTTTTACAATAAAATTCTAAGAGACTATTACATGAAAAGAAAGAAACTTCTAAAAAGACAATTGTCCTCGAACTATGAGGACGTAGCACTTGATCTTGGAAGAATAGCAATCCAGGCACTTCAATCTAGATAGAACCAATCACTTGCCGAAACCTACACTTGTAGTAAAAATAAGAGAAATACAGCTTAGCACATAGAAATGTACTAAGTATGATGACCATGCAAAAACATGCTTTAAAATGGGACATTTTGGTTAAAAACCATGCATGATACCACTTTTTTGTTGAAATATTATGAACAATAGCATAAGAGACATCAAGTACAAATATAATCATTATGCAAGTCATAACATCACATTGAACAATATCAACATGTAACTCTTTCCATTCACATTTAGCCTTCACCTCAAGTAACCCTCACGCTATACCTTGTGCAATGTATGGATAGCATCACATACCACCATCCACAACAAAGTACCACATTAAGGTCACCAAAAGAGAACTTACCATTCAACCTTTCCATTTCCAATAATACTCATACACAAGAGCCCCAAACCTTTAACAAGTTATTTCATCACATAAGAACCATCACCTAAGACGACCCCTAAGTCATACTTGTGCAATGTGTAAGTAGCATCCCATACTAATACTCAGACTAAGTACTCCTTTGAAATCACCATAGGCAAGGCTAATTCAAATACAATAAGTCATAACAAGGAAGTAACTCATAATACAATCCAAGTATAGCATGCATCATTACATTAGACATTCAAATCAACATTCTTTATTATCTTCATTCATAGGACCTTCATACAATAGTCATTAAGACTTAGAGAACTCACTATAGCCCTCTTAAAGCCTACTCGTGCCATGTATGGATAGCATCCCATACTACTACCCACACTTCATAGAACTCCTCAAGAATCTATAATGCACATCTCACATGATGGGAATAAACATTTAACCGGCATAGACCATGAGAGCTAGATCATGGAATCTGATGTCATGTAACCCCACATCGTAGAAGGTGGTGAACTTGCCTAAAGAAGACCAATATTTAGCTTAAGTGGATCCACTAGCTATCCTATGTGGGCACATAGTTAAGGGACACAGAGATTGCTACTAGATACCCCGCCTCAACTTACGTGAGGGCATCCATCTCAACATATTGCTACTAGAAACCCCGCCCCAACTTATGTGAGAGCTTCCATCTCATTTAATATCCTCTCGGTTCATAGCCTACATTCCCATAGAGTACTTTAGCATTCATTACATTATGGGATAAGATATTTTTATTAGACACCCCGCCTCAATTCACGTGAAAGCATCTATCTCAACCCAACATTCATTCGTTAGATAGCTCATAGATTCAAAGATGAGAATAGCCTTTCATCTAGGAATCTCATTATAATTCATTAGTGTAAGATTAAGAATATCATTTCAATCAACACATCACTAGCTTTCATTAGAGTACAATTGAGAATAGCCTTTCAATAAGTACTTCATGATTAACATTATCATTGAACCTCATTCATTATTCATTCAAGAGTGTGTGTGTATGTGAGAATAGCCTTTCACAAAATCATGATTGTTCACAAGTGTTAATAGAGAGATAACATTCATTCCTAACACAATTAGCTTCTAGACATGATTATCATTTATTCATGTAGATCACACACATACATCATATCAAAATTATACATAGTAAATAAACACTTCTACCTTTCATGTGGATCTACATCTAATTCACAATTCTAATTCAACAAGAAATTGATCATATCTTTCCCTTCAAGGGTCATACCTCCAAATCACCGACACACTAACAATATACTACAATTAGGGCATGGGTAATGATATACTTCAATAATCTAAAGAAAATTAGGCAAATTCGAATCACATACATTCATCATCAACAAACCCACTTCATAAAGGAACAATTTAAGAATTAAGAGAAATCATGGGTTCATAGAGTATTTTCATTATAAATCCTCAATTAAACTTCAACACAATCAATATATGCCATTAGAAACTATTTGAACTCATTTGTAGAAAGAACCCCATGAGATTGAGTAAAACCCTAGGTTTTTCATGAACTTGAAACCCTTGAAAATTTCTTTGAAATTGACTCTAGGGTGAAAGTTAACCCTAGATGAAGGATCACCATACCTTTACGAAGATTCCCCAAGAAATTTGATGAAGAAACTACTTGAATCCAAACCCTCACTCCCACTTCTTCTTATTTCTCTTTCGAAACTTCTAGAGAGAGAAATATTTGAGAGGAGCTGGGTTGCTTTTGATTTTATATGGAGTGACTTCAATGAGAGACTTCAAGTCTAAAAAGGTCTCAAAAGGTTTATATAGCTGCTAGGAAAAGAATAGAATAATAGGAACTTAACTTAAAAAAAGGGCTAAGGACCCTTAAAGTTGTAACTTAAAAATTCTGCCCCTTCATGACTTACGTCGCTCAAATGCCCCTCTTGGCTCGCCAAGGGCACTAGGCGACTCGCCAAGTGCACCCTTGGCTCGCCCAATTTTCCAGTGAGCTCCCTTCTTGGACAGTCCAGTAAGCGATCTAGAGGGGGAGAAAGGCAACACGCCAAGCGGGTTGGCGAGCTTGCACCTAGCTCGCCCTTCGGTCCAACATCTTGGCCAAATGGGGCAGCCACTAGGCGAGTACAAGAGCCTAAGGGCAACTCGCCCAACCCCTTGGGCGATCAAACAGCCCCATCGCCAAACAGCCCCTCAAGGAAAAAGGCTTCTTTCACCCTATCTTGCTACTCCTTGCTTGCACCCTAGGCTTCTACCTTGCTCCATTAAGGTTCTAAAACAGCCTAGACATCAACCTAAAGTCACACTAACCCAAACGTTCAGGATCTAGTTCAACCTATCATTTTCCAAGTCATTACATGAAGACAGAGTGTAGGAATGCTATGATGTTAAAGGATATGAATATCTTTAGGCTTATGACTCATGCTCAGCGGGTTGAGGGAGATAAGCTTAGGGAAATGCTTAAGCACAATAAGAAGGGTAGAACAAGGGTAGAAATGTTCGTAAAAAAGAAAGATGGTTCTCTCAGAATGTGCATTGATTATTGGTAGTTGAAAAAAGTCACAATCAAGAATAGGTTTCCTATCCCCAGGATTGATGACTTGTTCGACCAAATTCAGGGTGCTAGTTGCTTTTTTTAAGATAGACCTCAGATCTAGCTATCATCAGCTTAGAGTCAGAGATAGTGACATTTCGAAGATAGCTTTTAAAACTCTGTATGGTCATTATGAATTTGTAGTTATGTCTCTAGGACTAACAAATGCTCCTGCAGCTTTCATGGACTTAATGAAAAGGGTGTTCAAATAGTATTTGGACTTGTTCGTCATTATCTTTATCGATGATATCCTTATTTATTCACGGAGTGAGGAAGAGCATGCAACTCATCTGAGAGTTGTTCTGCAAAATCTCAAAAATCGCCAACTATTTGCTAAGTTCACCAAATGTGAATTCTGGTTATAGTCTGTCACTTTCCTTGGTCATGTAATATCCAGCAAAGAGATCCGAGTGGATTCGCAAAAAATTGAGGCAGTACAGAACTGGCCCAAACCCACCTCTCCAATCGATATCAGAAGTTTCTTTTGTTTGGCCGGTTATTACAGGAGATTTGTTGAAGGATTTTCATCCATAGCTTCCCCATTGACCAAGTTGACTCATAAGAAGGTCAAATTTTAGTGGTCAGATGAATGAGAAAAGTTTCTCAGAACTGAAAAGTATGTTGACTATAGCTTGGTATTGACTCTACCAGAAGGTTCAGAGGGTTATGTATTTTATTGTGACGCATCCAGGGTCGGCCTAGGTTGTGTGTTGATGTAGCGAGGTAAGGTCAATGGTTATGCTTCTAGACAAATTAAGGTTCATGAGAAGAACTACCCGACTCATGACCTCGAGCTTGCAGCCATAGTATTTACCATAAATATTTGGAGACACTACCTGTATGGTGTTCATGATGATGTATTCACAATCATAAGAGCCTCCAATATATGTTCACCCAGAAAGAGTTGAATCTTCGTCAGAGGAGATGGCTTGAATTCCACAAAGACTATGACATGAATGTGCTTTACCATCCGGGTAAGGCCAATGCAGTTGTTGATGCTCTCAACAGGTGGTCCAAGGGTATGCTCGCTTAGGAGTTGGTCTTACGGATATGTCAGATGGCGGTGTGATAATCAAGAATAGATCAGAATCTTCACTGGTAGCGGAGGAATTAGAAAAGAATGGGGGATTTGGGTGAATTTGGGGTTAAAAGAGGGAGTGGGTTGGGTATTTTGAAAGGTGGACGGGTAAAACCCATCTAATTTAATGAAATTTGAAAGACGCTACCAGGCTCCATGATGCGCTTCTGTTACGTAGTCTTCTATTTTAGCTGGGAACTAAATTCCTAGTGAAACAAAAATCTCACCTCAGGTCCACAACGAAGCACAAATACAGAGTCCCTTTGTTTCATGACGAGAACTTTTACTTCCCATCAAAATAAAAAATATGACAAGGTATGCGATGCAGGGACGTTATGGAGTATTCTATTTTAGGATGGGAAATTAATTCTCAACCAAATGAAAAATCATACCCATGTTCACAATATGTGGGCATTATGGAGGTCCTTTACTTTGTGACGGAGATATAAATCCCGTAGAAATAAAAAAACATGAGTTATGTCATTAATGCGAGGGCATTATAGACACTTCTATTTCTGTCTTCTTTTTACTTCTTTTTTTTTGTGATTTTAAATGGGTACTTACCTCAGTTCTTGTCTATGCTATGAGTACTCCATAGTCCCTGTAACTTCAAGAAAACACAAAAATTAGAAAATTGATGGGTTTTCTTCCATCCCGTGCCTTAGTTTTGGTCGTGGCTCCACTCGTCTTGTTGTGTTTTCATTTTAATCTTTGTTTTATTTTTTGCATCCTAACTATTAAAATCAACTGAAAATTAAAGCTAAGTCATAAAAATCAAAATAAAGAAAATAAAACACAACACCTATCTAATACACATGATCATGGTTTGTCTCAAGTGTAGCGCCTGGTTTAACGTCGCGGCTCAACCTAGCTTGTGGATTACTCATTATTCAACTCGAGAGTTTCTTGATGTGGATCCACATCATTCCCAAACTAGTGTTGGACATACTATCCATTCACTAAAAATGTGGGGCTTTTGCCTTTATTCCTTAACTCCACAGCCCCATGTTGCGTCATCCACACCACTTTGAATGGTCCACTCAACTTTGACCAGAGTTTCTTAGGGAACAACTTTAGTCGTGAGTTAAATAGTAGGACATGTTGTCCTAGCTCAAAGGTCCAAGGAGTGATATGCTTGTCATGCCACTTCTTCGTTTTCTCTTTATACAACTTAGCAGTTTCATATATGTTGAGCCTAAACTTCTCAAGCTCATGCAACTGTCCTATCCTTTTCGTGTCAGCAAATTCAAGGTAAAGATTCAGCTTCTTTATTTCCCAATTTGCTTGGTACTCCAACTCTGCTGGAAGATGGCATGCCTTTCCAAACACCATGTGATAGGGTGAAGTCCATATTGGTGTTTTATAAGTCATTTTGTACGCCCAAAGTTCATCATCAAGCTTCTCATCCCAATATTTTTGTTGTACATTCACGGTCTTTTGCATGGTCTACTTTACCTCTCGATTTGATACATCTAAGTAGTTGTTAACGGTAGGTGGTATGTTTTAGTACCTTGTCTCGAGCTCCATACTTAGCCAATAGATGCCACACCAAATGATTTATGAAGGTGCTTACCACCATCACTTATTATAGCTTTTGTAGTTCCAAACCTAGTGAATATATTCTTCTTAATGAACTTCACTACAACCTTTAAGTTAGTAGTAGGTAAAGCTACAGCCTCGACCTATTCGAATACATATCCACTGCTACCATAATGTACTGATTCCCATTTGAGATGGGAAAAGGACCCATGAAATCTATTCCCCACACATTAAATATTTCCACCTCAAGAATATTCCATGTCCTCTTAAAATAGTTCCCATTTTTGTCATTTTTCACATTCCTTCGTGAAGTACGCAGCATCTTTGAACATAGTTGGACAAAATTGGATTGCAACACTTAGTAGGTTGTACGCTCCCCTCCATGATGACCTTAGTAAGGTGAAGAATGGCAACTCTCTAACACTTGCTTCACTTCATTTTCAGCAATGCACCTTCTGACCACTTGGTCTAGCCCTTGCTTAAATAAAAATAATGTGTCTTATATGTAGACCTAAGCATCATGACTCATCTTCTGCGTTTGGTGAGTAGATGCCCCAGGTGGAAACAATCCACTTACCAATAGATTTGCAATATCATCGTACCACATCACTTGAGTGATGTCCAAGGCTAACAACTGTTCATCTAGAAATTTCTCACGGATTTTCCCTTCATTTTGCACATATGATGAATCCTCCAATCTCAATAAGTAAATGACAATTTGGTTCTCTGTGCCTTTTCTATCTTTGATTTCTAGATTAAATTCTTGGAGCAGTAGAATCAACCAAATAACCTTAGTACCTACCAAATACGATCTGAACTTGTCAAAGGAGAATACTAGAGAAAGCATCTCCTTCTCATTAACTGTGTAATTTGTATGTGTAACACCGATGGTCTTGCTCATATAATAAATGGAGTGAAACACCTTCGCTTTTCTCTAGCCTGGCACAACACGCAATGTTATGTAACTAGCATTACATGAGTTCAAACGACAACTCCCAAGTAGGAGCAATCAGGATAGGAGCTTCAACAAAATTCTAGGTCAACAATTTAAAGCTTTGACAAAACTTTCATTGAACACAAACATCACCTCCTTATCCAACAGACTACACATAGGTCTAGCAGTTTAGGAAAAATCCTTGATAAATGTCCTATAAAAACCAGCATGTCCAAGGAAACTTCTGACTCCGTTCACCAAATTCTGAGGTGGAAACTTTTCAATTACCTCTACCTAGTCTTTATCGACCTTGAACCCATTTTTTGAGAATTTCCATAATTATTCCATCTCGATTTAGAAAATAGCAATTTTGCCAATTCAACACAAGATTTTTCTTGTCACATCGAGCAAGGATCATGTCAAGATTGTGTAAACAAAGGTCAAACACTACAAGAAAAAGCCTTTTTTAAGACAAACATTTAGGGACGAATGAATCATCATGTCTCTAAAAGTATATCTATTGGGACGAGATTATATTTCGATCCTTAGTTGTACAGTTTATTGAGAAGTTATTAAATCTAGTCCTTCAAAAATTAATTCACTGGTCCCAAATTCTATTGAGGACCTTGAGCGGGAGAAAATTTCGCCAATATTTTATACTAAAATATTTTTTTAAAATCATTTTTAACAACTTTAGGTACCAAAAATTTTATACAAAGAGGTAAACGAAAAGACCAGTTGCGCTTCATCGATCTTTTTTCTACTCAAAATTGCAGCATGTCCTAAAAGTTGCCCTAGTTTGAGATCGATCTTAAGAACGCATTGCAATTGATCAAGGTCGTCACTCTGCCCTAATCTCAACTTTTTCAGCTTAATCTTGACGTTCCTCTACATTAATCGTTTCTTTTCTTTGTATCATTACTTATCTGGTCTAATCGTTTCTTTGTATCGTTCCACCACAACTTTTCTTGAAATAGAATTCCAGGTTGGTTCCTCTTCTGATCGAGTTGTTGTGTTTATTTTTTATTGATGTCCTCTGGACTAATCATTTTTTTCTTTGAATCAGTGTTGCTCTGCCCTAATCGTTTCTTTGTATCGTTCCACCCCAGCTTTGCTCAAAATAGAATTCCAGGTTGGTTCATCTTCTGATCGAGTTGTTGTGTTTCTTCCATATGTTTTATTGATGTCGTTTTTTTCATTGTTGTATTAAAGCTAATCTTTTTGTTCTTCCTCTTTTTCTAACAATAAATAGGTTAATAGTTTCAAAATCTGGTCTCTTTTCTATTGTAAGATTAGTGGGAAGATTATTGGATTGTAATTTTAATAAATAATTTGATTTTGTAAAGTGTATTTTGTGTCTCAAGATTTTTTAATCTTTTTTAAAGTATAACAACCAAGTAAACTCATTGATTAGGAAACCAGTTACTGATCACTGAGAACACTAGGTTCAGAATATTTTAATTGAGTTACAAGGAAGGTACATTATTTTAAGTGATTCCGGGTCAATCATAAGCATCTTACAGGCTGAATTCACGAGCGAAACGGGTGTAGCTGCACCAATTTCACTAGCCAAAATTGATTCCTTGAGCCAATGGTAGTTCACTTCCATAGTTGATTGTACAAGTTGAGCGCCTCATAAATTGTTTCGAAGAATCACTTCCTGCATAACCGCCACCACCAGTACCTCTCTCACCTCCAAAAGCACCGCCAATTTCAGCTTCATTTGTTGGGATATTTACATTGACGATGCCACAATCACTTCCTTGAGGTCTAATCCGCTTAAATATATATTATCAGGATTTAAGGTGAAGATTGAACTACTTAAACCTTGAGGGATAGAGTTGTTGATTTCAACTGCTTCTTCGAAAGTCTTAAACTTCATTACATACAGTACTGGAGCAAACAATTTTTCCTTTACAATTTCAGCGTTTGAAGAAATTTCAGCAATTGTTGGATGCACAAAATTACCCTCAGATTCTACGACTGAACCACCTGTAAGGATCTTTCCACCCTGGGACTTAATATTGTGGATTCCCTTCTCAAAGTTTTCCCTAGAAGTTTTCTCAAGATGCATATTTCATAGCGTCCATATAAAATTTTAAGAAACTCACTGTTTCATGAATACCATACTAGTTTTATATATACCACTACGTAGGATGGCTTCTGATCAGTAGGCATTCATCATATCATGGTGTATACTCCACTGATTTGGATCAAAACTTCTGTTGGTAAATTGAACAAAACGACAATGTTTGTCTAATGTTATTTTAACATAAAGTATTTGCCTGTAGTTTTAAAAAAACCTGCCTGAGGTAATCCTCATTTTGAGTTCCAGTAATTTAAATTATTTTGCAGTACTTGATCAAGGTGCGAGGAAAGATCAGAGGATGCTATTTGTATCTTGTTAGGCATTTAATCACACTAATACACTTGAAATATGGTAGCTGTCAGTTGATAAAACACTATTATTAAAAGAATTTCATTTATTCAGTAAGGAAGATAATAAATCTAATGAGTGTACCTCATCTTTGGGCAAAGTGCTAGCACCAGTTATAACAATGTCCTGCTTCTTTCCTATACCCTTATCAGTAGACGTGACAGAAAGAATACCGTTGGCATCAATGTTGAATTTTACTTCAATCTGGGGAACACCGCTGGAGCTGGAGGGATTCCATCCAAGCAGAACTTTCCAATAGACTTGTTATATTTTACAAACTCTCTTTCACCTTGACGCACATTAATCTCAACACTGGTTTGCCCATCTGCTGCAGTTGAAAACAACTTCTGACTTTGAAGTTGATAGTGTTGTATTTCTTGGGATGATTTTAGTTTACAATGAAATAGTCATATAACTAGGGGTCATCCTCATTTTGAGTTCCAGTAATTTGATATGAAGTTTGCATTTGGCCTCCAACAATCTTCTTGTTAGCTGGAGAATTGATGTGTCTATTCCTAGTGGAGCAAAACTTTCAATTCATCTAACACTACAAGAAAAATAGCTTCTAACGAAGGGAATTCTGGTCCTTAAAATTGTATTCAGGACCATTTTTCTGCTCCTATAAAGATTAACCAGGTTAGCTCTTTTGGTCCCAATATGCTTTTAGCGACCAATTTCTACTGGTCATAAAAAAATAGTCCCTATATTGCATGTTTTATGGACCATAAATATGGTGCCTAACTAAATGCATAATTTTTTTTGACCAATTCTTAAAAATAGTATCAATACATTATAGAAAATGAAATACATATAAAAATATAGAAAGATAACTTTGCATATATTATAAAAAAAATGTATTACATCCCAATCGACATAACCCATGACAAAAAAGTCATATTTGTTTACACAGTGCAAATCTAACAGCCCTAGCATGTATTGTGATGCTTTTCCTAAAACTCTTGGTAAATGATAATCAAATTTGTAGAGCATGTACGAGTTCTTTAATACTTATATCTTCAAACATCAAAACCTGTATAAAACATAACATACATTAACCATAGAAAAATATGAAGATAAACCAAAAAATGATTAAATATTTTTTTACTCACCTGAGCAAAGAACTCTAAATTCTTCATGTATAGATTTTCACCACCAAGAACAA